>SKCR01017128.1:0-87086 GCA_019454045.1 Zanthoxylum bungeanum
AAATAGGTTTTTGACGTTAAATACCTTCCTCGACCAAGCTTTCGCGTCAAAATTTTACTTCGACGCAGAAGACCTTTAGCAACGAAATGTTTCGACGCTAAAGGAGAAAATAATAAATAAAAAATTCGTTATAATTAGTTTTAAAAACTAATTATAAAAAAGTTGACATTACAAATTAATTTCAAACTAAATTTCATTACAAAAGTAATTAATTTTTTAGAAAACATAGGAATATCATTACAAATTTGTTATAAAAAATTATAACAAGGATATCTCTGTTGATATAAAAATAAAATTATAAAATTTATCACAACAAACAAACATAAAATAGTAAATAAAATGATAAACTATAATTTTTTTTATATATATTTTCTATATTTTCTTCATATTCACTTCCATATTCTTCACTTCACTTTCATTTTCTTCATCATCTTCATTTCCACCATTTCTTCATCTTTATATATTCTCTTACAAATAAAATAAAACATTGGATATTAATATAAAATATAAAAAATGAAACAAAACCCTTAAGGAAAAAAGAATAAGAGATGAAAGAAGAGTAGGAGAGGAAGAAAGTGAGAATATGAGAAATAAAAGAGCAAATGAATATTTATAGGAAAAAATAACCTTTAGCGAATAGAGAGAATTATTTCTTGCCAAAATTTTGATCTTTAGCGCCGAAATTTTTGACTTTTAGTGTTGAAAATTCGTCGCTAAATGTCAAAAAATTAAATCTAATTTTAGAAGGCAATAAATTCAAAATTTTAGAAGACAGGAAATTCAAAATTTTAAAGTTACCCTTTAGCGTCAAATTTGAAATTCGACGCAAAAGGTCTATGGTTTAGCATCGAAGAATTAAATTGTTCGACGCTAAATGATATAATTATTTTTAATTTTTTTTTTATTTTTTGGCTTTTGCGATGAAAACTAATTCATCGCTAAAATTTTAATATTTAAAAAAAAAACTCTCGCCTTCTAAAATTCTATTTAAATTTTTGACATTTAACGTCGAAATTTAAATTCAATGCTAAAGATCTACCCTTAAGGATTGAAATTCAAATTCGATGCTAAAGGTATACCATTTAGCGTCGAAATTCAAATTCGTTATTAAATGGTTGAACCTTTAGTTTCGAAAGAGTTGTTCGACGCTAAAGTTCTACCTTTTAGCGTAGAAATTCAAATTCAACGCTAAAGGGTAAACTTTTAGCGTCGAAAGTGAAATTTCGACGCTAAAAGATCATTATCTGCGTTCAAATAGTTCTTGATACTAAATACCTATATTGTTAACGTTGAAAAAAAGTTTCGACGCTAAAGGATTTATTAGCGTCGAAAAAGAATTTTGACGCTGAATATTTGGATGCTAAATGTCTTTTTTTTTATAGTGACTATAGATAGGACCAACCCAGATGCAGTTGTCCATCTAGTAGATTTTTCGCATTCATTCCTTCCACCGTCTTCTCCGGTAAAAGGCTTGAGCTTAGTGGTGGATTGTTCAGATAATAAAAAATATGCCATTTACAAATATGGTTGGGGTAAATATACTTTCTCAACAAATTTAGTGACGGTTATTAAATAAAAAGGCAAGGATATTTCAACATAATTTCTTGATACAAATCTAGACATTAAATCTAGCCATTGTTTTATGTTGGGTCTAGTTTTGGTGGGAAAATTCCGTAACAAAATATGTCCAATTGAGTTGTAATGGGTCTTGATTGGCGATATTAGATGAAAATATCATATCTCATGTTCGAGTTGGGTTCGTTTTGAAGTTTGAACGTATGATGTTTGTGGCACATTTGTTCTACTGTTCAAACGAAACTTGCCAAAGGGTTCACATTTAAATAGCATTGAACGAGTTTGCCATAGAACGTTAGTTAGGCATTCAAGTTGCGTTCGGACACCCATGCATATTTTACTTATTTGGACTCGTTTTAAAGGCTTTTTGAGACTTGGAAATCCTTCACATATAAAGAAAGCCTTAACCACTTTACCAATGGTTGGAAACATAATATTCAGAGCCTTCATATCATTTTTTTCCATCTTCTTTAAGAGTTCACCATTGAAGACTCCATTGATCTCATGTCTTCTTTATTCTTGTGACATCTTTCTTTGGTAACCATCATTAACATCAAATCTCACCAAACCCTATTCTTCAGAGTTCTGAGTTGGAGATTGGTTGTCGTAGTTCCGACAAGATCGGGTTCGTCATTGGATTTACTACAAGCGACTTCAGATGTTCTAAAAATACTACTTGGTGCATGCTTGAGGAGTTTCCTTGGGTTATTACAGTTGGGGTAATTGAGTCGATAAAGGTTTTTCTATAAGTCTTTTAACCATCAATGTAAGTTTCTCTTCATAGTGAATTTGTGTGGTAACCTATATCCGGAAGTGAATTTTCTCTGTAAAGAGTTTTTCACTTCGTAAATAAATATGTTGTTATATGATTACTTTCGGTGGTTTACTGTAACATCTCTAATATTTAGTATATCTAGCATGGTTATACAGTTCTTGCATGCAATGTTTTATATACATGTAGGGTCTGTATGTGTGAACCTACCCGTACAATTCAAGTTCAGTCCTCATGTATAGAGTTTGAAATTTCATCATATTCATGTTAATGTTGCATTGTAGGGTTCGAACACAACTAGTATTCGCGTCTATGGCGCATTCTTTATTTTTTGAATGAAACTCTCCAGAGAGTTTTCATTCGAGTTGCGTTCGTCAGTGCGTCCGAACGCAACTTTCTAGTTAGCATGTGTGTGAGTGGCGTTCGATCGGTGTTCGAACGTCTCTGTTATTTTTAGACAGCAAATTATGAAATTTCGGTCTACTAAAAATAGGCCCCTCTAGATATTTTCTATACTTTCTTCCTCTATCTCTCTCTTGTTCATTACCACACCCAAAACTCTCCATTTTTCTTTAAATCAAGCCATGATTTGGATGAATTTCATGTATTTTCAAGCATCAAGTGAGTTATATAAGTATTTTACTCTCAACAATAGCTTTTGTTTTACATTTTAACATAGATTTATCAAGTTAGGGTTGAAACCCATAATGACCCATGCTCGTTTTTCTTCATTTTTCATGATTAGAAGGTTATTTATGTTTAGAGTAATGAGTATTGACATAATATGTGCATGATTTGAGTTGAAATGCATTATATGTTATGGATTGAGGTGATGAGTGGTAATTATATCACTATTTCCCACTCATTTAACCTAATATTTTGTATAGTTTCTTGAGTTTTGTGAATATTTTGATATGTTTTGTGTTATTTTGTAGATACATAAAGTTTCATGACTCTCTGGAGGTTATTTGGGCCAAAACAGTGAAAATTGGACGAAAAGGGCAAAACAGTCATTTCACGCGTCGCGACGCGCAAGCCTTGACGTCGCGACGCCTAACATGCGCCGAACAGTGCTAACGTGCGCCGAGTCCACAAGTCAGAATCTGAGGAAATTTGACTTTGCTAACGTTGCCGTGCCACGTGTCACCGTCACAGCTGATCTGCTAACGTGCGCTGTGCCATGTGTCATCATCATACGGTACCGACAGTCACCATCGCCACGTGTCTCCATGTGTCACTCCACCTGTCAGCCACGTCATCGTCCACATCACTGGTTGACCGAGTCAAAATGCCACATCATCACCACATCATCATCAACCAATCACAGCGTGCCACGTGTCGCAATTCTATGGTGCCGGCAGTCCCTTTCGCCACGTGTCGCCACGTCAGCGCCACATCAGCATCAATTATTTGCTCACTTATCCGAAATCGACACGTGGAGGATAAGAATCTGAGCCGACCAATCAGAAGCCGTCATGTGTCACAATAATTGAGATCCAACCACCTTGCACGTGTCACCTTATCACCTTATCCAGAATCTGAAGCCAAGAACCAGAGCGTGCCACGTTGACAAACCGCGCGTCGCGACTCTGGCTTGGCATCGCGACGCCGGACCCCTACTGACGCCTATAAATAGAGCTCGAAATTTCAGTTTCAGATGTACCATTCTCTCTAAATTCTCTCATGTAAATATGAAGTTTTCTATCTAGTTTATTTTAATTTAGTTTTGTAATTAATTTTAATTACTTCTGTAATAATAGTGATTTACTTTCTTTACTTCTTACAGTTTTTACTATTCACTATGAGGAGGTAACTTCCCACTGCTAGGGTGAAAGGTAATTCTTTTACTATTTCTATTTAGATTAATCTCCCTTAAATATAATATATTCACTATTTAAAATATTGACTTAAAAAGGATACCGCTATATTGGTCAGTTGGTAATTCATTTTAATCTGGTTTAAACCTGACTAATCAAGGATACCGCCAGATTGGTCGGTTGGTAATTAAATTTTCTTACCGCCTATATGGCAGGTTTATTTTGGTTCCGCCTTTATGGCTGGTTGGACTTAATTTGACTTAATCAGGTTACCGCCTATATGGCTGGTTGGTAAAATAATCACAAGTTAATATTTATATTAAGGGAGATATCTAAATTAGTAGTAGTAAAAGTTGATCCTTTTACCTTAGCATTTTATTTTATTGCAATTTACTTTTCAGCTTTTACTTTACCGTAATTACTTTTCAGCATTTTTACTTTATGTCTTTTACTTTCAAGTTTTTACTAGCCCTAGTTATGTGTTGTAACTAAATTAGTTATCTGGGGTTGTGATGACTCTTAATCACCGGTTTATAAGGGGTTTTTTATAGTTTGGGTAATTTAAAAGTTTACTTATTAAGTCTTAAGCCTAATGCTTCTTGTTAATTGGCCACTAATAAGATTGATCTGGTAAATCTAAAATGAACTAGACATAGAGATTTTAGGTTTCAATCCTAGACTTAATAGCCCACGATCTTCCTTGAGGATAGATAACCCTTTAATAGATTTCCTTACAGGATATACATATACTTGTCGGGCGGGGGTAGCCATAATTGAAACTTAAACTTAATGAATCCAGATAATTTGGTTGACATAGACATATGGTTCAATTGGGTTAAACTGGGTATTTGCGTCTGACCATCGACAGAGGCTTTCGCATAATTTAGTGTTCCAGGTTAGTAAACCGATTAATTACATAAACATAAAATAACCACTTCATCTTTAAAATGATATTGGAAGAAATCACAGCCCTAGATAGTTTTTAATATTGAATTTTCTTAAACCTACTTTCGAACAATTTTATTTACTTGTTTTTAAATTTAGAATCGTCACCTTTTCAAATCAATCAAACAACCTGTTAGATACTAGTAATCATTTGACCTCATAAAATTAATAGCTTAGGTATTAAGTCCTCGTGGGATCGATACTTTTTATATACTTGAACGATACGTGCGCTTGCGTTATACGCGTGTGTTTACGCTGGTCAAGTTTTTGGCGCCGTTGCCGGGGACTTATTTATCTTTCACTATTAGTTTTAATGTTAGATACCTTTACTTGTATCTAATTTTCTTTTTACTTATTATTTTTGTTTTCTTGTGTTTCAGGTTCTCAGAAACTTCATGAGACGAACTAGAAGCTTTGAACTTCGAGCGCTTGACCCGGAAATTGAAAGAACCATCAGACAGTTGAGAAGGGAATGTCAAGAAGGCCAAGAAGCTTTAGTCAACATAAAACCTGAACCTTTGAACGTTGCACCACCAATTCCCATTCGAGACAGAACCATTCCGGTGGTTGACAGACTCATTTCTTGTATTGTACTTCCTCCCTTACCAGCAAATGCAGGTGACATCAAAACATGCATTCAGATGATTCAGCAGTCAGTTCAGTTCGGGGGAATGCAACTGAAGATCCTAATGCCCACATCAGCAACTTCCTGGAAATTTGTGGCACTTTCAATTAAAACAGAGAAGCTGAAGAAGCAATGAGACTGCATGATTTCCATACTCCTTGAAGGACGGAGCTAAAGCTTGGCTACATTCACTACCAGCAGGTTCTATCACAACTTGGAACACTTTAGCCACCAAAATTCTTGCAAAGTACTTTCCACCAGCCAGAACTGGAAAACTGAGGAATGACATCACATCGTTTGTGCAACAAGACTCGGAATCTCTCTACGAAGCTTGGGAAAGGTACAAAGATTTGCTCCAGAAATGTCCTCACCATGAGATTCCAAAATGGCTTCAAGTCCAAACATTCTATAATGGACTTTCTGGAATAATGAGAACCACAATCGATGCTGCTGCTGGAGGAGCTTTAATGGCAAAAAGAGAAGATCAAGCCTGGGACCTAATCGAAGAAATGGCCAACAACAATTCCTTGTGGCCAACATAAAGGAGCATGATCCAAAGAATTGAAGGAATTTATGAAAGTGGAGCCAATACAGCAGTCAACGCCAAGCTGGATCAGATATGCAAATTCATGGAGACTCTTACCACTGGATCCACAAATTCACCATATGGAGGAGCACCAAAACCAAACCAACTTGAAGAGACGGTGAATTTTGTCAACAATTTCAACAGACAGGGGAACAATCCATATTCCAACACCTACAACCTAGGGTGGAGGAATCATCCTAATTTTTCATGATAATTCAAGGCAAAAGAACAATCCACCACCTGGATTCTAACATCAGAACTATCCACCACATGGATTCCAGCAACAGAATAAAAGCCAGGAGCAGGCAAATGAACCAGGAATAGCAGAAGTGCTGGCCCAGTTAAAAAAGTACGATGCTCTCTTTCAGAACCAATCAGCTTCCATCAAAGCACTGAAAATCAAATCGGACAACTGGCTAATGCTCAAGTTACAGACCGCCAGGTAATCTTCCCAGCAACACAGAACCCAATCCAAGGAACCGAGGGAATGAGTAATGTCAAGCCATTACTTTGAAAAGCAGTACTAAAATCAACAAAGATGTTGAAATCAAGGAAAAAGAAGAAATTCCAAAAGATCTTGTTCCACAAATGGAGGAAAAAGAAGTAAAGGAAAAAGAACAGATCATTCCACCTCCACCTTTTCCTCAACGACTTCAGAAAAACAAACTGGACAAGCAGTTTGCTCGATTCCTGGAGGTGTTCAAAAAGCTTCACATCAACATTCCATTTGCAGAAGCCTTGGAAGAAATGCCCAGCTATGTAAAATTCATGAAAGACATTCTTTCATGAAAATGAAGATTGGGAGACTACGAGACAATAACATTAACGGAAGAATACAGCGCCATCATTCAGAGGAAACTTCCCTCGAAGTTGAAAGATCCTGGCAGTTTCACTGTCCCATGCACCAATTAGAGAACATTATATCGGTAAGGCTTTATGTGATTTAGGTGCTAGTATTAACTTGATGCCTTTTTCTATTTACAGGAAACTGCAGATTGGAGAAGCAATGCCTACCTCAGTCTCGTTGCAACTTGTTGATCGAACGCTCACATTTCCAAGAGGTGTTGTTGAAGATGTGCTGGTCAAAGTTGACAAACTGATTCTCCCAGCAGATTTCATCATCCTTGATATGGAAGAAGACAAAGAAGTACCTATCATTCTTTGGAGACCATTCTTGGCTACAGGTAAAACTGTGATTGATGTGCAAAAAGGAGAACTGACCATGAAAGTGCAGGACCAAGAAGTTACCTTTAATGTTTTCAAAGCCATGAAATTCCCAAGCGATGAAAAGGAAGAAGAATGCTTCAGAGTTGATGTTGTTGACAGTATCGTTCAGGATACTGAGCCAAATCCCACAGATACACCCGAAGCTTGCATCACCAACATGACTGACAGCGAGCTAGATGCTGAAATCCTGAAATGTATCAACTACCTTGACAAACCATTCCGATTCAAATCAACACCACCAGTTGAAAGCTTGGAACTGCCAAAGAAAGATCGAATCAAGCCTTCGATTGAAGAACCACCACAACTGAAGCTGAAGTTACTTCCGAGCCATCTCAGGTATGCATTTCTTGGAAACTCTTCTGAATTACCTGTTATTATTTCTTCTTCACTAACATTGGAGCAGGAAGAAAAATTACTGAGAGTATTACGAGAGCACAAAAGAGCCATTGGCTGGACTATAGCAGACATTCGAGGCATTAGTCCATCATTTTGCATGCACAAGATTCTGATGAATGATGAGTACAAACCCACAGTGGAGCATCAACGGAGACTCAATCCAATCATGAAGGAAGTCGTAAAGAAAGAAATAATCAAATGGTTGGATACTGGCATCATTTACCCCATCTCAGATAGCAGTTGGGTGAGTCCTATGCAGTGTATACCAAAGAAAGGAGGAATTATTGTGGTTACCAGTGAAAAGAACGAGCTAATCCCAACAAGAACGGTGGATGGATGAAGAGTATGCATGGACTACAGGAAGCTGAACAAAGCCACAAGAAATGACCATTTTCCGCTACCATTCATTGACCATATGTTAGACAGACTGGCAGGACATGAGTTATATTGCTTTCTGGATGGATATTCAGGGTACAATCAGATTGCCATCGCACCAGAAGACCAGAAGAAAAATACCTTTTACATGTCCCTATGGTACTTTTGCTTTCTGCATGATGCCATTTGGATTATGTAATGCCTCTGCTACATTTCAGCGTTGCATGATGGCCATCTTCTCAGACATGTTGGAGCAGAGTATGGAGGTTTTTATTGATGACTTTTCTGTGTTTGGAGATTCTTTTGACCACTGCTTGCAAAATTTGGAACATGTGTTACAAAAGTGCGAAGATACAAACCTGGTGCTCAACTAGGAGAAATGCCATTTCATGGTACAAGAGGGCATTGTTCTTGGACACTGGATCTCACAAAAAGGAATCGAGGTAGACAAAGCAAAGATTGAAACAATTGAAAAACTACCTCCGCCGACATCTGTCAAAGGGATTCAGATCTTTCTCGGACATGCCTGTTTTTACAGGAGATTTATCAAAGACTTCTCCAAGATTGCTAAACCTCTGTGCAATCTTCTGGAGAAGAATGTGCCTTTCAACTTCACCAAAGAATGCCAGGAAGCTTTTGAGATCTTAAAACATAAGCTGATTTCTGCCTCCATCATTGTAGCACCAGACTGGACCCTTCCATTTGAAGTGATGTGTGATGCTAGTGATTTTGCTATAGGTGCAGTTTTGGGACAACGCAAAGCAAACATTTTCCACACCATTTACTACTCTAGCAGAACTTTGAATGAAGCTCAACTAAACTACATAACCACTGAAAAAGAGTTGCTCCCAGTTGTGTACGCTTTTGACAAATTCCGCTCCTATCTGCTGGGTCCCAAAGTGGTGGTCTACACAGATCATTCAGCAATCAAATACTTGATCATAAAGAAAGATGCCAAACCCAGATTGATCCGTTGGATACTTCTTCTGAAAGAATTTGACGTGGAGATATGAGACAGGAAAGGGACAGAGAATCAAGTTGCAGATCATCTATCGAGGCTCAAGAATGGAGAAACAGCTGACAAAGATCTGTCAATCAAAGAAACATTTCCAGATGAACATCTGTTTGTCATGAAACAGCAAGATGCCCCTTGGTATGCTGACTATGTCAACTACATTGTGTCAGGAAAATGGCCGTTGGAATGGACAACTCAGCAATGGAAGAAATTCTTCAAAAAAGTCAAGCATTATGTCTGGGATGAGACGTACATGTTCAAACGCTGTGCTGATCAATTACTGAGGTGGTGTGTTCCAGAGGAGGAGGTCAACAGTATTTTGCAGCACTGTAATTCATCACCATATGGTGGACACTTCAGCGGGGACAAAACTGCAGCAAAAGTTCTTCAATCAGGTTTGTTCTGGCCCACTCTTTTTAAAGATGCTTATCTTTTTGCTATTCAATGTGACAAATGCCAGCCAACGGGAAATATTTCAAGGAGAAATGAAGGACCGTTGCAAAACATTCTAGAAAATGAAATATTTGATGTGTGGGGTATTGATTTTATGAGACCCTTTGTTCCATCATTCGGAAACCTGTACATCCTGGTTGCTGTAGACTACGTTTCCAAATGGGTTGAAGCAATTGCATTGCCATCCAATGATTCAAAAGGGGTGATCAAATTCCTGAAAAAGAATATTTTCACTCGATTCGGAACACCTCGTGCAATCATCAGTGATGGTGGCTCTCATTTCTGGAATAGATACTTCGATGCACTCATATCCAAATATGGAGTTACTCACAAGGTTGCCACAGCTTATCATCCACATTCAAATTGATAGGTTGAGGTTTCAAACAGGGAGATCAAAAGAATCCTAGAAAGAACCGTAGGATCAACAAGGAAAGACTGGTCTACAAAATTGGATGATGCATTATGGGCCTACCGAACAACTTACAAGACACCCATTGGTATGTCCCCATATCGATTGGTGTTTGGGAAAACATGTCATCTGCCAGTTGAGTTTGAACACAAGGCGTACTGGGCACTGAAGAAGTTGAATCTTGATTCACATGCTGCAGGAGAGAGAAGACTTCACCAACTCAACGAATTGGAGGAATTTCGCCAACAGGCTTATGAGAATGCCAGATTGTACAAAAAAAAGACCAAAAAATGGCATGACCGAAAAATAGTGCACAGACAGTTGGAACCAAGGCAGCAGGTGTTGTTGTACAACTCGAGGTTGAAACTTTTCCCTGGAAAGTTGAAATCTATGTGGTCAGGTCCATTTGTGATCACTCAGGTTTTACCATATGGAGCTGTTGAGTTACTGGATCCCAACACCAATGAAACATTCAAGGTTAACAGTCAGCGTGTCAAGCACTACTAGGGAGAATCGTTTGAGCGACAAAAAAAAAGTGTCACACTTTCAGATATAGCCTAACGATCGAGAAGTCAAGTCTAGCTGACGACTTTAAACTTAGCGCTCGCAGGGAGGCAACCCATGCAATTTGTGTATATATTGTGATTTGGTGTGATTTATTTTGTTGTTTTTTTTTTTACAGATTAAGTCCTTTCACGATGGAAGAAGCTCTTGAAAATCTTCACAACCAATTTCCTTCTCTCCCTCAAAAATCTCTGATCAAAGTTTACAAAGCTCGCTTGGAACAGATGAGACTACTAACAATCCATGGTGTTCCTAATGATATTCGTTGGGTAATTGAAGCACGGGTCCGATTGGCAGGTGAGTCTTCTGAATCTTTTATTTCACATCTGCCTGGTTTTGGAAGAAGCACATATGCAAAGAAACGTAGAGCTAAGCAAATGGGTGTTTGTTACAAATGTGCACGCTGGAATTGCAATACCCGTTGTAGTTCTTTAGGAATGGTGTCTGGTAATCGCGAAGACAAAATTAAATTCATTAAGGATGGCTTGAGTAAGGAGTCTTTAGATAATATATCTTTGACTCTTGAGACGCATCCCAGTGGATATGTTCATATAGCCATTCGCAAATTACATACACAATTTCAAAAAGAAAGACAACATTAAGTCTCGGGAATCTGACTCAAAAAGACCATGTTTGCCAATTTATAAGAAAATTAGATGGGAAGCTTGTCCATGACGCATAGACGTAAATCAAGCCGCTACTTTTCTTTTACATATTATATCTCTTTGTCTTTTCCTGATAATTGTGATTTGTTTTGTTGTTTTCTTTTATTTTCTTCGACAGGATCCAAACCTATTTGACTATCACGATTTATTTTACTGCTTAACTAATAATTGTCATTTGGCAGGTACTAGTGCTATTATTTTACTCACCCTTTTCAGGTGTTATAAATTCAACTCATCATTGCACTTTTGAAGACATCCAGAGTAAAACATGGAAGCCACTTCAAGAAGACGAGTTGAAAAAATATGTGTGTTTTGCGGTAGTAGTGTTGGTACTAAACCACAATACGTAGAAGTAGCACATGAATTGGGTCGAGTCTTAGCTGCAAGGAATATGCACTTAGTATATGGCGGATGCAAACTTAGACTAATGGGGATCGTTTCAAAGGCCGTACAGGAAGGAGGCAGTAACGTTTTAGGAATCATCCTAAAAACCTTGGCAGAGGCAAATCTTATTGGATCATCAAACGGAGAGGAACTGATCGTGCCAGGTATGTCTGAACGACTGGTAGAAATGATTAACCGTGCTGATGCTTTTATTGCTTTGCCAGGTGGCTTGGGTACATTAGAGGAAATTTTTATAGTGCTATCTTTGGCGAACCTGAACATACACCAGAAACCAATTGGGCTATTTAACATTGAAGGGTTTTATGATTTTCTTTGTGTGTTTCGTGTCAAAACCTATGAAAGAACTCCTCTATACTGCCAGAACTGCTCCAGATCTAATAGACCAACTCTTAGCCTATGAACCACATGTTGACCATATCCTTTCAAAGATAAATTAGTCCGATGACGATCGTGGTAAGAGGCGTCGGATTAATCTGGATCTTAACCTTTAATTTCCTGTAGAATTTGAGCTAACAGGTATTATATCCTAAACTCTTCTTCTACTGTTTAAGACATTGGGGACAATGTCTCATTTAGGTTTGGGGGAGGGAATTAGTTGTTTAGTACCTTATTTTTAGTTTGTGTGTTATTTTTATTTTTAGTCCTAAATTTTTCGAAAAATACAAACAAATTGCAAAATTTTCAAAAATTACAAAAATATTTTGCGTTTTTGTGTTTTATTCTGACTAAAAAGGTGAAATTGGTAAGAGATAGCTGAGTAAGGAGTTTCCACTCCTGAGACGTATCTCAAACCTATTTCGAAACAAGTTAATTTTTGTTTATTTCCTTTTGAATTATTTAATTTGTGAATTCTCCATAAAACTGACTAAAATGGATCTTCATATGCTCAGCTGACAAGTATTATCAACATACATGGAAACATACGGACATGAGCTAAAATTTAAAAGTTTGTAATATTCAGTGCTCTAGTTTAATTGGAGGAAGCATCTCAAAAAGTGATGGAGTAAAAAAAAATGAGATTCGAGTTATTAAGTCTGTAAGGGTGTTTTAACACCTAGTGCCCTAAAGCCAACTGGTTTGGGAGTCACTAGCCCAAAGCTCGCTACATGGATCAAGGATGTTGCAAAAATATATATATCTGAAGTCTGAGTAATTAAGTCTGTAGGGGTGTCTTAACACCTGGTGCCCTAAAGCCAATTGGTTTGGGAGCCACCGACCCAACACTCGCTACATAGACGGAAGGTATTGTATATAAATAAAAAAAAATGAGTTGTTTAAAAATCAGAAAAATCAGAAAATTTATTCCATTGTTGCAAAAAAGGTGTGAATTCTGATAAAACTTTAGGACAAAAATATTACTCTCTTATCAACTGCACTTATGACTGTTGTGGGAAAAAATGAGTTGTTTAATATTTTGTTGGCTGTGTATATGGAAAATGGTAAATATAATCGAAGAATTTACTTATTCAGTAATTTAGAAAGAAAGAAAACAACTAGTAACTTGGAGTAGAAATTTCACCTGATTAGTCACTAACTTCTTTATTCTCTTTTCTCTTGTCTTTTTCTTTTGTGTGCATTAGTTTCACTACCTTTTTACTTTTATAAAATGTTTGTGGGTATCATTGCTGTAAACCCTCACGAGACTACAACTCGTCCACTATGGACACCTAGGGGTTTAAAGGCTTGTTACATACGCTAAATGCAGCCGTGATCCCTACGAAAGTGGCTTAGTTAAATTTTATTATGTTATTTTATTCTATGTTTTGCTCGAGGACTAGTAAAATATTAGGTTTGGGGGTGTGATGAGTGGTAATTATATCATTATTTCCCACTCAGTTAACCTAATATTTTGTATAGTTTCTTGAGTTTTGTGAATATTTTGATATGTTTTGTGTTATTTTGTAGATAAATAAAGTTTCAGGACTCTCTGGAGGTGATTGGGCCAAAACAGTAAAAATTGGACGAAATGGTCATTTCACCCGTCGTGACGCGCAAGCCTTTGGCGTCACGACGCCTAACATGCGTCGTACAGTGCTAATGTGCGCCGAGTCCACAAGTCAAAATCTGAGGAAATTTGACTTTGATAACGTGCGCCGTGCCACGTGTCACCATCACAGTCGATCTGCTAACGTGCGTCGTGCCACGTGTCATCATCCTACGGTGCCGACATTCACCATCGCCACGTGTCACTCCACCTGTCAGCCACGTCATCGTCCACATCACCGGTTGACCGAGTCAAAATGCCACATCATCACCACGTCATCATCAACCAATCACAGCGTGCCATGTGTCACAATTCTATGGTGCAGACAGTCCCTTTCGCCACGTGTCGCCACGTCAGCACCACGTCAACATCAATTATTTGCTCACTTATCTGAAATCGACACGTGGCGGATAAGAATCTGAGCCGACAAATCAGAAGCCGCCACGTGTCATAATAATTGAGATCAAACCACATTGCACGTGTCACCTTATCACCTTATCCAGAATCTGAAGCCGACGAACCAGAGCGTGCCATGTCGACAACCGTACGTCGCGACGCTCGCTTGGCGTCGCGACACCGGACCCCTACTGACGCTTATAATAGAGCTCGAAATTTCAGTTTCAGATGTACCATTCTCTCTAAATTCTCTCATGTAAATAGGAAGTTTTCTATCTAGTTTCTTTTAAATTTTAGTTTTGTAATTAATTTTAATTAATTTCTGTAATAATAGTGATTTACTATTTACTTTTTACAGTTTTTACTATTCACTATAAGGAGGTAACTTCCCCGCTAGGTGACCGGCGTAACACACACGTATAACGCAAGCGCACGTATCGTTCAAGTAGTATAAAAATATCGATCCCACGAGGACTTAATTCCTACTGTTGTTATTAATATTGATACTATTTATTTACAGGTATCTAATTATAGGGAGAAGGGAATTGATTACTTTTGGTTGGTTGAATGTGGTTTTGCAAAATAAAATGAAAACAGACTCAAAAGAAAATACTAAGGAAAATAAAGAAAAGACTCAAGGATCTAGGGTCGTGACTCCACACAATATTATTAAAAAGATGAATTGACTCTCTTATTTATGTGTAATAAATTAATTTGCTAACCTGGAACACGATGATATGCAAAAGCCTATTCCGATGGTCAGACGCAAATACCCAGTATAACCCAATTGAACCATATTCCTATGTCAACCAAATTACCTGGATTCATTAAGACCAAGTTCCAATTATGGCTACCCCCGCCCGACAGATATATGTCTATCATGTAAGGAATCTATTAAAGGGTTATCTATCATCAAGGAAGATCGTGAGCTATTGAATCTAAGGCTGAAACCTAAAATCCCTATGTCTAGTTCATTTTAAGTTTACCACATCAATCTTATTGGTGATCAGACAACAAGAAGCATTAAGCTTAAGACTCATAAACAAACTAAATAATTACCCATAAAAAGAAAATCAATTATTAAGTGTGGATATTGTGTTTCATCACTTCCCTAAAATAAAAATAAAATGATGGGGTTAGAGGATCCACATTTAATATTTCTTATTTAGGAATCTCACTTATTATATATAAATTATTTTATGTTCTCCTTTCTCAGGAATTAATAATGTTAAACAATTAAAACCAGCCATATAGGCGGTAATCCATTTAGCCCAACTACATCAGCCATATAGGCGGTAATTATCTGTCACATAAAGACCAGCCATATAGGCGGTAAAGTAATTTATATTTAACCCGACCATATATGCGGTAATAAAGTCTGACATTAATTAATCCGGTTAAATTATAATTTATAAATTATAATTAAGTGAGATTTACCTAGATAATTATATTAAAGGTTTCACCTTTTACCCCAGCGGAAATTTAACTACAAAACATAATGTAAATAAATAAAAAGCTGTAATAAAAACTAAAAATAAAAATACATAATTTTATTATTACAAAACTAGATGCTTCCTATGAAATCAGGGAAAAAATCCCAAAGAAAGCACAGAGAAACGAATGCTGAAGGCCTCAATTATCGACAAATTCTGCGTCTGGCGTCGCGACGCCAACTTCCTTCTTGCGTCGCGACGCTGGATCTGTTGACTTGGTCCACGCGGCTTGACTTGTTGACTATTGACGCGTATTTCATCGGCCCAATAGGATTTCGACACGTGGCACGCGGTAAGATTCAGTCCAATGGCATCTTGACACGTGGCAGAAGAAGATTCACCGATGATTTGGTCCATTCAGAAGGTGACACGTGTCACACGGAGTATCGGCACCATAGAATCACGACACGTGTCAAGGCGCATTTTAGCATGATCGATTCTGATGATGACACGTGTCACGGCGCACGTTAGCATGATCGGCGTACGTTAGCATCCGGCGTATTTTAGCAAATTTCTTCTGACTGGTCCATGTGTCTGGCACAAGTTAGCAGGCGGTGCACGTTAGACGTCGCGACAGAGAAGGCTTGCGTGTCGCGACGCGGCCAAATTACAAAAATGCCATTTTCGTCCCTTTTCACTGTTTTGGCCCCAAATTGCTTCCAATGTTTTCCAAACTTTATTTATCTGCAAAATAACAATAAAACACATCAAAAGGTTCACAAAAACCAAGAAACTATACCAAATATTAGGTTAAATGAGTGGGAAATAGTGATATAATTACCACTCATCACTAGGGTGAAAGGTAATTCTTTTACTATTGTTATTTAGATTAATCTCCCTTAAATATAATATATTCACTATTTAAAATATTGACTTAAAAAGGATATCGCTATATTGGTCGGTTGGTAATTCATTTTAATCTGGTTTAAACCTGACTAATCAAGGATACCGCCAGATTGGTCGGTTGGTAATTAAATTTTCTTCTTACCGCCTATATGGCAGGTTTATTTTGGTTCCGCCTTTATGGCTGGTTGGACTTAATTTGACTTAATCAGGTTACCGCCTATATGGCTGGTTGGTAAAATAATCACAAGTTAATATATTATATTAAGGGAGATATCTAAATTAGTAGTAGTAAAAGTTGATCCTTTTACCTTAGCATTTTATTTTATTGCAATTTACTTTTCAGCTTTTACTTTACCGTAATTACTTTTCAGCATTTTTACTTTATGTCTTTTACTTTCAAGTTTTTACTAGCCCTAGTTATGTGTTGTAACTAAATTAGTTATCTGGGGTTGTGATGACTTTTTAATATCACCGGTTTATAAGGGGTTATTTTATAGTTTGGGTAATTTAAAGGTTTACTTATTAAGTCTTAAGCCTAATGCGTCTTGTTAATTGGCCACTAATAAGATTGATCTGGTAAATCTAAAATGAACTAGACATAGGGATTTTAGGTTTCAGCCTTAGACTTAATAGCCTACGATCTTCCTTGAGGATAGATAACCCTTTAATAGATTTCCTTACAGGATAGACATATACATGTCGGGCGGGGGTAGCCATAATTGGAACTTAAACTTAATGAATCCAGATAATTTGGTTGACATAGACATATGGTTCAATTGGGTTAAATTGGGTATTTGTGTCTGACCATCGACAGAGGCTTTCGCATAATTTAGTGTTCCAGGTTAGTAAACCGATTAATTACACAAACATAAAATAAACCACTTTATCTTTAAAATGATATTGGAAGAAATCACAACCCTAGATAGTTTTTAATATTGAATTTTCTTAAACCTACTTTCGAACAATTTTATTTACTTGTTTTTAAATTTAGAATCGTCACATTTTCAAATCAATTAAACAACCTCTTAGATACTAGTAATCATTTGACCTCATAAAATTAATAGCTTAGGTATTAAGTCCTCGTGGGATCGATACTTTTTATACTACTTGAACGATACGTGCGCTTGTGTTATAAACGTGTGTTTACGCCGGTCACGAGGAAACCCTATGATTTGGGGGTTTTGGCATATTTTGAAGTCCATGACTTTTGAAAGGGTTAAATAAGTGTTTACTAGCATGAAATATACATGGTTTAAGTTGAATAAATCGTCACAGGTTTAGGTTGGTTATGGCCATGGGTTTGGGTGGTTTGGTACAAACATACATAAGTCTCACATTATGGAGATGTATCAAGTTAAAATCATGTTAGTTATGTTGAAATGACTCCCAAGCATGTCACGAGCATGTCACGTCACAATCATGTTTAGATATGTTATGTTCGAGTATGATAAATATACTTGAACATATGGTAGATTGTACATAGGAGTTCCTCTAATTGAATCCAGACACGCCAATGTTAGGACGTCAATTCAGTGGGTGAATATTACTAATTTCCTTATGTCTTCAAGTTATTTACATTTTCAATATCCTTCATTCTCAGAGTATGTACTATGATATATGTTTTACATAACTTATATTTAGTTTATGTTTCCAGCCTATGTATTTAATTACATTTTCAATTTATGCATTCAGTTTATGTTTTCAGGTCATGTTATTAAGTTTACGTTTTTAGCTCATGTATTCAGTTCAATTTACATTTCAGTTTACGATATGCATCACATGTTCATAGTTCATAGTTCAATTTATGTTTTCATGTTACATGTTCAGAAGTTAAATTTTCATTATATGTGACCCATGTAGAGGTACTGGTTAGCAAATTTATTCGGAGTTTATGAGTTTTCAATTCATGTTCCTCATTCATGTTTTTCTCTCATGAATTTCATTTAAAGTTTTAGAAAATGATTTACAAAAATAAGTATAAAAATATTTTCAAACCACCAGTAGATTGTCACTCATTCATGTTTAGCACCTAGGTATGCTCATGTTGCCTCATGGGGCACTGATCATCCTCATAGGCTTATTTCATGGTCATGTTCCTCTGCTTACGCGGTGCTAGATTGTAACATCCTGGTCATCCCGACATGACGCCGGTAAATAATTTTGACATGTGAGATATATTAAGTATAGTAAAATCATGCATGAGTGTATTGGTATTTGTGAAATCATTTTTTGAGAACCCGATAAATTATTTACAGTTCCGCTACGTGATTAGTTTTCTATCACGTATCAGACAGCCTTTAGTATTTTGGCTATAACTTGAGTTATCAATATCCATTTTTGATGATATTTATGTCGTCGAAAATCTTAAACAAATATCTACGACTTTCATGTTGGATATTTTTCCAAATTTCAACAAGAACTAAGTCAAAAGCACGTGTTTTTCTAGTTGCATTGTACAATTTTGAGAGTAGTATAGATTTTTGCCATGTGTTTAATTGTTGTTATAATTTTAATTACAAAAAAAAAAAATCCGCTCATTGGGATATAAACAACTATTATTCACCTTCTCTCTAACCTCACGTTTTCCCCTTCATCCTCAACAATAAAGAATATTTTTCTTCTTCATCGTTGTTGTAAGATTTTCGTACTGCAAGTATACAGTGTCAAATTTTAGTAAAAAATGAATAAAAAGTGTCGAACCCATATGGATTGAAATAGAATTCACACTAAGTAATATAATTAATAAACTAAACTTTATTTATAATCAATTTAAATTAAACTAAATTAAAGCTAAAAACTAAAGAAATGAGAAATCAAAATGTTTAATTAAGGAAAATCAGGATGAGATAGATTCTAGTGTATGATTTCTCCTAATTATCTCATATGTATTTGTCATGCCAACTAATAATTACTCAATTTCTTAGTTTATAATCCAAGAATCCTAAATTATTCTACTTCATCTCCCGAGTGCCGAGTGAAAATAAAAATTATTCATCCTATTCACAATCCTCTCTCCTGAGTGATAGATTCCAAACACGCAATCATCTAATTTGTGGCCAACAAACCACAAACATTAAACACAAGAAAATATAAATAAACTGCATTGAAACTTCATAACAGTTAATTAGCAATCAACACAAAGGTTCAAGCATAGGCTACATCATCCTCTAGAATAAGAAATTTAGTTCATTACTAAATAGAAAAATAATGAAAATGGAGTCAAGAACATATTGAACATCCTTAGAGTTTGAAGAAAGAAACTAGAAGATAAAACTCGAATCAAATCCCTTCATCTTCGGACATCACCGCCTTCATTTTCTCTTATTGTTCTTCAATCTTCTTCTTTGGATCTCTATAAATTATGTCTTTAGAGATCTCTAGTTGTGTCTAATGTTCCTTTTTAGGGATTTGGACGCACTTATGTATTTATAGGGAAGTCATGGAGTCTTTCTGCATGTAGAAAACAGATTCCTTACTCTGAAATTCATCTAGGGCGTCATGACGCCAGTTTCTTAGGAATTCATGATGTTTTTCTTCATACCGGTGGCGTCGCGGTGCAATAAGTGGCGTCACGACTCCATCCTCTATACCAGGATGACTTGTTTTCTGCATTTTTTGCTTCATTGCGTGCTTCGTTTGCTTCCTTAAGCTCCCAAAACACGTACGTTAACCTCAAGATCCATGCTCTAATACTTCCTATCAATAAAACATAAAACAAACTACAAAACACATAAAATGACAATAAACCTAACAAAATATTAAGCTAAAAATGTATGAATAAGTGGTTATAAATCACACTTATGAAATACCCAAAACTTAAGATTTTGTTAGTCCCGAGGAAAAGACTAAATTAAATAAAAATAAACAAACAAAAGTAACTAAATTAGTTAGGCCATTTTCGCATCGATCACAATTGTATTTAGAGAAAGCAACAAGCCTTTAAACCCATAGGCGGCCCTAGTGGACGAGTTATAGTCTCGTGAGGGCTGAAAGTGACACCCAAAAACATCATTCACACGCATGCAATCATGAAAAAAAAATAGAGAAACAACTAAAACATTCTTAGTATTTACATATAATATTATCCTAAAAAATACCTGCTAATGAAATCAGAGAAACTTCAAAGTACTCAATGCAACTTAAATCCAAGTTCTCGAATAAATTATCTAAGCCAGACTCACAGTGTGTGTGTGTAAAGGTTTGGTCACAGCTCAAATCCTAAGAAATCCAACTCAGTGATTTCATCTCAAAAATTGGAATCCGATGGGTCAAACCAACCTAGATATCTCAAAAGAAATTATATGTATTTTCCTATTAAGCTCGATATGGTATGACTTCTCTCTTTCTTAATCTTTTGACTCACTTATCCTTTAAGGTAGCATTTCTCCTCATGGTGGTCCTAACATTCGCCCAAGGGTAGCTTCATGCTTATCGGTTATAGGTGGTTTATCTTTTTTTTTTCAAAGTATTTTTTTCTTTTCTGCTTTTTTCATTTTTTCAAAGGATCTCTCTCTTATTTTTCTTTCTTTGCTCTAACCATAACATATATCATAAATAATGGTAAACATAGACATATATCTAAGTAAAAAGTCATTCATCTTCAAATAATTTCTCAACTAGTCACATTTTCAACACCTAGGCTCTTACTGCTAGAACCTACTTTTAAGCGCTTACAAGTATAACCTATATCACATACTCAAGGCATCAGATAAAAATTAATTGAGCACTTATCACCTTGAAGTCCTGGGTTCGAATCTAGAGAGTGCGTTTCTTATAAGAGCTTGTGACAACTTGGGATTTTACCTGTTCCGATTAAGCTCGGAAGGAGTGATTTGACGTTATGGTTTCCAACGATTAAAAAAAAAAGAGTATGTACATATCATTATGATTTCAAATTTTCAAATTTTGAAAGTAATTCTTAGTTTCAACACGACCACCAATTATAAAATATCAGCTACCAATGAGCATTACGAACATGTTTGAGGTTGTTTTAAGTTATCAAATAATCATTTATTTAACAATTTAGTACTCGAAATATGTTTAGTAGATATATTTTAAAAGTGATTTGTTGACGGCTGATTTTAGTTCTAAGGGACAAATTGGTAAACTCACTCCTCGAACAATCCTTCCTCAACTATGAATTTGTTTGGTTTGTTGGGAACTAAATGTAAACTTAGCAAAAGATGAGAAAACACACAGATAGAATAGAGAGTTTAACGTGGTTCGACATAATGGATCCAACCTACGTCCACGGACACAAGGAAAAATGATGCTTTTATACCGTGGTCGGGTATGACCGACCTGCCTATCTCTTGAGCTGGTCTGACCGATCTCTTACAAGCTCACTCTTACACTGAAGCTTTTGCTCTCTATTTTACAAGTTGAGAGATAAATTAGCCAACTCTTACAAAGAATTCTCAATCCCTTTATTTACTGGGGCAACTTCTATTGTTACACCAATCTCATGACGTCAGCCACGTGAATCTACCATTAATGTGAGGGCTCTCTGTTAGTGTCCTAGACATCCACAGGATCTCTAAGCGTGATTATTGTGTGAATATAAATGAAGTTTGCGGAAAAAAACTTACAATGATCGGATGTTGGATTTCAAAACTTTTGTATGTTGAGGAAGCTCCAAGCTTTGAAGTTGAGTTCCAAACTCTTGGGTGAGTTTCCCTATCACCTTCACTTGACTCTCTATGTGCTAGCAAGGTTGAAATTTTGCAACAAAATCTCTAAGGAAGAAGGAGAAGGTCACAGTTTTGGTAGAGGAAGAGAGAGAATTTTATGTTTTGTATTTTGTTTTCAAACAACAAATTACCAATTTCTTTTCCAAAAAAGTGTATATTCTTTTCCAAAAGCAAAAGTCAAAGTGTGTTGAGCAAGTTTCCATTAAATGCTCTCAACCAATATCATCAACTAGATTGACTAGTGATGTAAGTTAGTGGGTCCCACACTTAAATTCAAAATTCAAGTTGGGTGAGACTACACACTTTGGGCTCGGGTTCGTTTAATTCGATTAAACGAATTTTCCATTGCGACGTAATTAAATCCAATTTAATTAAATAATAATGCCTAGCAAAATTATTACGAAAGTCGCTTACGAATTAATTTCAAATTAATTCGTTCGCCCGAATTAAAATCTAATTTTAATTCAGCATTGAAATCCGATTTCAATTAATATATCCAATATATTATTTAATCGATTAATTCCAAATTAATCATTTTCTCTCTTCTATTCGACTTTTATCCCAGATAAATTCTTGCCATAATTAATCCCAGATTAATTTTCTCTCTCATAATTAATCCCAGATTAATTCTGTTCGAGTCAAATATCATCGGTGAATCTTTGGGAAGCGACCCAATGGATCACTGGATATGTTGGCATTAAATACAATCTTCGGACTATCCGAACACGTGCGTACCCGGTACCACGTTCTTACCGATTTACAAGACATGGTTGGCTTCTAGCAAAGCACCATGCCTACCCATTTCTCCAGAAATATATTCAACATGGAATATATATAATCTGTATCAGGCGTTGTAGACAACAGAACTTGACGACGATGTTCTAGGCTCGCGGCCTAGTTGGGAAGTACGAAATAATATGGGTCGCCACCCGGTGTGAACCGGGACAAAGATTTAAGGCCGCACTCACCCCTCGCAAGGGAAGACCTCAAACCGTTGGGTTCGGAATGGTCCCTTACTTATGTCACTTGTGATGATATGATTTGTGCAATAAACTAACCGAATCTATTCAACATTCATGCTCAAGGGTACTTAGATCTAACATGCTTTCATCCAAATAACTCCACGCAATATAACACAATGAGCATATTGAACCATTAAACCAAAGTAAACAAATAACTAATTAAACATAAACATAAACTAAACAAAGCATCATGCATAAAGAATAAAGAAACGACATGCCTAAATATCATAATCATGCTTCGAACATTAAATAATAAACTAAATTAAATCATGCTTAAAATAATAAATAAACAACCTATAAACTATAACATGCTCAAATACAAATTTGGATGAGACGAGATATGTATATCTTAAGCGGTACGTGGCTTTGTATCCCGAGTGCAGACCATACTACCGTCCATTCGGAATCGGCTATGGAATTTACGTCCGGGTTTCCATCCGATATACCACAAAATGGAACACATATCCCGCTCATCCAACAATCACATCATGCCTCAAACGACTCTCATGCAATTATATATCAAAATAAATAAAACAAAAATAAAGAAGATAAGTAAAAAAGGTGCCCTCAGGTCTAACATCTTTTGTCGTCTAAGAAAGGGCGTTACACGTCCGTTGGAAGAGAGATTGATTCGATGCTTTTCCAATTTGTCTACTCAACGTATTTCCTCGCTGCTTTGATGCTCGGGCTGCTTGTTTTAAGTCCGTTTCGCTGCTGTTTCGCTGCTCCGTTTCAGGTCACTGTTTTGGTCGTTTAGTGGACTGTTTTGGGTGATTTTGAAGGCTTAGGGAGGTGCGTTTGTGAGGATTTTTTAGGGAAACTTTTTGGAGGTTTTTTGAGATGGTTTCTAGATGATTTTAGGACTGTTTTGGAGGCTAAAGTCGAAACAAATACTGACCAGAACAAGGGACGAAACTGTGCAGTTCAAGGTGCAGTGAGGGGTGTTTCGGGACTGTTTTGGGCGCTGAATTAGAGCTGTGAATGGGGGTCTTTTGTGCGACATTGGGGCTATATTTGAGGCTTATTTTAAGGTGTTCTAGGGCTGTGAATGGTGGCTGGAACTCGGCAATGGAGGGCTGTGAAAAGGGCTTGGGCGTGAGTGGTGTTGGTGAAGAAGAGAAGATGCGGCAATTGGAGGGTTTGTTGGCTTGGTGTTGCGGCAATGGAGGCTATTGGAAAGGCTTTGGGCGTGCAAAGGAGGCTTCACAAAGTGCTTGGACGTGCTTGAGAGAAGGATATGTGCTAGGTTTTGAATGGGGGGTGAAGGCCTCTTTTTATAGGCAAAGAGAGAAGACTTTCCTAATTTGAGTAGGAGAGAATCTCCTAATTGGTTTCTAATAAGGAATAGATCTCCTAATTTGGTTTTGTGATTGGATTTGATTTGGTAGGGATTTGATTTGATTTCTTTTATTTAGGTAAGGATTTTATTTGATTTCAACATGTGATAAATGTGCATATACCTAAATAAGGCACTATGGGCGTGAATCCCCCTCATTGGGCATGGGCTTGGTTTGACTTGGTTTGACTTGGGTATTTTGGGTTTGGTTTGGGTTTTGGGCCTTAGGTAAGCTTTGAAACGGAAGTCCAACAAGCAGCCGAAGCTAAACAACTCAGATAAAATCCAACAAAAATTCTATTTTCCAACTTTACCCTTCCAACGTTCGTTTCCCGCGGCTTTCATGACTAAAGAAGTAGTTGTCTCCATACGAGACTCATCATCGGGCTGATATGCAAAAATGCAATGCCTACAGTCGCCCCCACTTTGATGGGACTTGTGCAGTGTGTGACAATGACAATCCTATCAAAGTACGTACAATGCATTTCTACTTACCAGGCTCGCCAGCTGTCACCTGGTCTGCCTGCTGTGCTGAGTTGATAATGCTAAACCCCATACATAGGGCATCGCGATTGCGTCTCCGTACCTAGAGTGCCGCAGTGATGATGTTGGTTGTCTGGATGCTAACCCCGTACCTAGGGTGTCGCAGTGACGTCTCCGTACCTAGAGAGCCACAAATGTCTGAATAGTCCACATGCCGTACCTGGCGTGCTAACCCCGTACCTAGGGCATCGCTGTGGTCTGAATGCTAACCCCGTACCTAGGGTGTCGCAGTGACGTCTCCGTACCTAAAGAACCACAAATGTCTGAATAGTCCACATGCCGTACCTGGCGTGCTAACCCCGTACCTAGGGCGTCGCTGTGGTCTGAATGCTAACCCCGTACCTAGGGTGTTGCAGTGACGTCTCCGTACCTAGAGAGCCAAAAAATGTCTGAGTGCTAACCCTGTACCTAGGGTGTCGCGGTGAAGCCTCCGTACCTAGAGTGCCACAAATGTCTGAGTGTTAACCCCGTACCTAGGGTGTCGCGGTGACGCCTCCGTACCTAGAGTGCCACAAATGTTTGAGTGCTAACCCTGTACCTAGGGTGTCGTGGTGACGTCTCCGTATCTAGAGAGCCACAAATGTCTGAATGTTAACCCCGTACCTAGGGTGTCGCGGTGATGTCTCCGTACCTAGAGAGCCACAAATTTCTGATGCTAACCCAGTACCTAGGGTGTCGCATTAATCTGAACACTAATCCCGTACCTAGGATGTCGCAGTGACGTCTCCGTACCTAGAGAGCCACAAAATGTCTGAATGCTAACCCCGTACCTAGGGTGTCGCATTTTTCTGGTTGCCGTACCTGGCTGAACTGATATCTCCATACCTGGAGTGCCGTACCTGGCAAACTGATCTGATGTCTCCATACTCGGAGTGCCGTACCTGGTTGATCTGATATCTCCATACCCGGAGTGCCGTACCTGGCAAACTGATCTGATATCTCCATACCCGGAGTGCCGTACCTGGCTGATCTGATACTGATGTCTCCATACCCGGAGTGCCATACCCGGAAAACCTGATGCTGATAATGATGTGGGCCTCGCCCTCAGAGTGCCATACCCGGCGTGCCATTCTCGGCGTGTCCATTCTCGGACAATAACTCCATTCTCGGAGTGCCATTCCTAGCGTGCCATTCTCGGCGTGCTCATTCTTGAGCTGTCCATTCCCGGACTATATCTCCATTCTCGGAGTGCCATTCCCGGCGTACCATTCTCGGCGTGTCCATTCCCGGACTATATCTCCATTCTCAGAGTGCCATTCCCGGCGTGTCATTCTCGGTGTGTCCATTCCCGGACTAAACTGATCTGATGTAATGTGGGCCTCGCCCCCAGAATGCCATACCCGGCAATGCTGATACTGATGTAATGTGGGCCTCGCCCCCATAATGCCATACCCGGCAAGACTGATACTGTTGTAATGTGGGCCTCGCCCCCAGAATGACATACCCGACAAGATTGATACTGGTGTAATGTGGGTCTCGCCCCCAGAATGCCATACCCGACAAGGCTGATAATGATAAAGATGTGGGCCTCGCCCCCAGAGTGCCATACCCGGAAAGACTGACACTGATGCTAATACGGGCCTCGCCCCAAACTGATGCTGATGTGGGCCTCGCCCTAAACTGATGCTGATGTGGGCCTCGGCCCTGGGATTCATTCTAAATTCTGACGACATGGGCCTCGGCCCTGGGATTCATTCCAAATGCTGAAGACGTGGGCCTCGGCCCTGGGATTCATTCCCTGGATTCATTCCAAATTCTGACGACGTGGGCCTCGGCCCTGGGATTCATTCCCTGGATTCATTCCAAATTCTGATGACGTGGGCCTCGGCCCTGGGGTTCATTCCCTGGATTCATTCCAAATTCTGAAGAGGTGGGCCTCGGCCCTGGGATTCATTCCCTGGATTCACACCAAAACTCTAGCGATGTGGGATTCATTCCCGAAACTCTGACGATGTGGGCATCGACCCTGGGATTCATTCCCCAAACTGCTGATAAGGTGGGCCTCGACCTTGGGATTCATTCCCAAAACTGCTGATGATGTGTTTTTGTTTCTGGTGGGCTTATCTTTGCCGCTTTCTCTTTTTCTTCTTTTGAGACCTGTGAATACAAAACAAAACAAACACAAAAAAGAATGCAAAATATTACGTGTATGCATGCATGCATGAATGAATTTCTTATTCCGCTGGGTTAGGTCTTCCGTCAGTTCTCCAGGTGATTGCTCAGTCTTCTCTCTGGTCTCATGGCTCAATTTCTTATTATTCTTCTTATTTACGGGGTGGTAGATTGGTCGCTCCCAGTCTTAATTTAGCTTTCTGCTCTCCGCTGTTTGCACTTGGTCAAGATGAACCACATGGTGGGGCCTTCCATATCATCATACTATATCACATGCTACGAAATAGTCCCAATAGTTATACATATTATCGTCCTCAAGGAATGCCCAATAATGAAATCAGAGAGCATTCAAAACACTCTATGCAACTCAAATCTGAGTTTTTGAATAAATGATCTATGCCAGACTCAAAGTGTGTGTGTGCAAAAGTTCTTTCACAGCTTGATCCTTAAGCAAGCCAACTCAATGATTTCGTTTCAAAAATCGGGATCAGTGGGTCAAACCAACCTAGATGTCTCAATTATATTCCACAATTGCTTTTTCGTGCTCAATGTGGCATGGCTTTATTTTTCTTTTCTTTTGTCCCTCTTTTTTTTTTTCTTTTCATTTCATTTTTTTTTCAACACACCTACCCTTTAAGGTAGCATTTCTCCTCATGGTGGTCCTAATACTCGCCCATGGGTAGCTTCACGCTTATCGGTTCTAGGCGGTCTACTTTTTTTTTTTACTTTAGAGACTTTTCTTTTATTTTCAACCATACCACACATCATAACACAAGCAAGTCAGGATAGACATCTAAGTAAACGGTCATTCACCGACCTACAATTTCTTCGACTAGTCACTTTGCTAACTACTCAGGTTTTCACCGCTAAGAACCATAATCAGGTGCTTACGAGTCTAACCTAGATCAATTACTCAAAGCGTCAGATAAAAGCATGTCAAGGGTTTATCGTTTCTAAAGTTTCACTCTAAAGCAATCAATTTCATCATCGGACTTACGTCTGACTATTAAGGACTAAACTACCCCTTTTTTTTTTTCTTTTTCTTTTTCTTTTTCTCTTTTTTTTTTCTTTTTTTTTCTTTTTTTTTTCTTTTTCTTCTCTATTTTTTTCTTTTTCTTTTTTTTTTTCCTTTTTCTTCTCTTTTTCTTCTCTTTTTTTTTGAAGGCCCCCCCAATGGCCTTTCTATCCTTGCCGTGAGGTTTTCTGTTCCTCAGTTTCCTTTTCCCCGATATCTATGTTTTCTAAACTCTTCTTGACAAGTCTTCTTTTATCCCTAACCCAACGGATATCTATGATGGCTTTTAAGACACGAGGGTTAACATGATGCATGTATGCATGAGATGCATGTGATGTATGAGACACAATATGCATGGGGTTATCAAAAGCATAAAGGGTGGCTCTTATATGTCACACAACTGTGGTTCACATGTGGGTTTACAGGAGTGTGGACAAAGGCTCTCGTTTGACGAAGGATTACCCACAACTAGGACTCCCCACTCAAGGGTTCAAGCGACCAAGTGAGTGCACCTTTTTTATACCTTACGGTACGTGCCAACGAGTTACGGTGTGTGACTAACTGTCGAATGGATTTCCCATTGTAGATTCCCCAGAGGGAGGGTGGAGCGAGGCTCTCTTAAGTACCCAAGCCCCTTAGGCTCTTATCGCTTGGTGTCAGGAATAAACAACGAGTCCTCCAAACTAGTCTGTCACAACGAGCTACAAGTGATGATTTATCTAGGTGCCTTCACAGCTTTTCCTTATGAAAAGGTAGTGAGTGAAGGAAGACACCCAACCATCACCTAGCTCCAACAAAGCCTTTGATTAACCCCTTTCAACTCACTATCGAAACGATTAACTAAAGCACAAATCATAAACATCACAAGACATGATTTCGAGGCCGATTCAAAATATCCCAGTGGAGTCGCCAGACTGTAGACAACAGAACTTGATGACGCTGTTCTAGGCTCGCGGCCTAGTTGGGAAGTACGAAATAATATGGAGTCGCCACCCGGTGTGAACCGGGACAAAGATTTAAGGCCGCACTCACCCCTCGCAAGGGAAGACCTCAAACCGTTGGGTTCGGAATGGTCCCTTACTTATGTCACTTGTGATAATATGATTTGTGCAATAAACTAACCGAATCTATTCAACATTCATGCTCAAGGGTACTTAGATCTAACATGCTTTCATCCAAATAACTCCACGCAATATAACACAATGAGCATATTGAACCATTAAACCAAAGTAAACAAATAACTAATTAAACATAAACATAAACTAAACAAAGCATCATGCATAAAGAATAAAGAAACGACATGCCTAAATATCATAATCATGCTTCGAACATTAAATAATAAACTAAATTAAATCATGCTTAAAATAATAAATAAACAACCTATAAACTATAACATGCTCAAATACAAATTTGGATGAGACGAGATATGTATATCTTAAGCGGTACGTGGTTTTGTATCCCGAGTGCAGACCATACTACCGTCCATTCGGAATCGGCTATGGAATTTACGTCCGGGTTTCCATCCGATATACCAAAAAAGGGAACACATATCCCGCTCATCCAACAATCACATCATGCCTCAAACGACTCTCATGCAATTATATATCAAAATAAATAAAACAAAAATAAAGAAGATAAGTAAAAAAGGTGCCCTCAGGTCTAACCTCTTTTGTCGTCTAAGAAAGGGCGTTACACGTCCGTTGGAAGGGAGATTGATCCGATGCTTTTCCAATTTGTCTACTCAACGTATTTCCTCGCTGCTTTGATGCTCGGGCTGCTTGTTTTAAGTCCGTTTCGCTGCTGTTTCGCTGCTCCGTTTCAGGTCACTGTATTGGTCGTTTAGTGGACTGTTTTGGGTGATTTTGAAGGCTTAGGGAGGTGCGTTTGTGAGGATTTTTTAGGGAAAATTTTTGGAGGTTTTTTGGGATGGTTTCTAGATGATTTTAGGACTGTTTTGGAGGCTAAAGTCGAAACAAATACTGACCAGAACAGGGGACGAAACTGTGCAGTTCAAGGTGCAGTGAGGGGTGTTTCGGGACTGTTTTGGGCGCTGAATTGGAGCTGTGAATGGGGGTCTTTTGTGCGACTTTGGGGCTATATTTGAGGCTTATTTTAAGGTGTTCTAGGGCTGTGAATGGTGGCTGGAACTCGGCAATGGAGGGCTGTGAAAAGGGCTTGGGCGTGAGTGGTGTTGGTGAAGAAGAGAAGATGCGGCAATTGGAGGGTTTGTTGGCTTGGTGTTGCGGCAATGGAGGCTATTGGAAGGGCTTTGGGCGTGCGAAGGAGGCTTCACAAAGTGCTTGGACGTGCTTGAGAGAAGGATATGTGCTAGGTTTTGAATGGGGGGTGAAGGCCTCTTTTTATAGGCAAAGAGAGAAGACTTTCCTAATTTGAGTAGGAGAGAATCTCCTAATTGGTTTCTAATAAGGAATAGATCTCCTAATTTGGTTTTGTGATTGGATTTGATTTGGTAGGGATTTGATTTGATTTCTTTTATTTAGGTAAGGATTTTATTTGATTTCAACATGTGATAAATGTGCATATACCTAAATAAAGGCACTATGGGCGTGAATCCCCCTCCTTGGGCATGGGCTTGGTTTAACTTGGTTTGACTTGGGTATTTTGGGTTTGGTTTGGGTTTTGGGCCTTAGGTAAGCTTTGAAACGGAAGTCCAACAAGCAGCCGAAGCTAAACAACTCAGATAAAATCCAACAAAAATTCTATTTTCCAACTTTACCCTTCCAACGTTCGTTTCCCGCGGCTTTCATGACTAAAGAAGTAGTTGTCTCCATACGAGACTCATCATCAGGCTGATATGCAAAAATGCAATGCCTACAGTCGTAATATACTATCTATTGCGTAATACGATCCAGTATCGGATGTCACATGCTAGGCCTAGGGCTGGAATTGTGTCTGCCCCGTACGAAGTATATATCGGATCACTAGCAACTAGTCTCTTTAATCGGATAATCATGACCTAGTCATACTATCCCGATAGCTGCAGCATATTAGAGTACTAGTTATGTATCCCTGTGTGATCATTTTCTCCATATGACTGAAGTGATACTTCCATCTTGACATCACACCCAATACACTACGATTCTCAGTAAACCCAGAAGAGGCGTACACAGAACCTATTAAAGTTTCGGACGACCAAAACCAAAGTATACTGATTGTCGCAAGTATTAGTGATGCAAGTCTCAGGTTAAGACCACATACACCTACCTTGATTCAGATTCCCATAGACACATAGTCATACTACCAATGAGACTGATGAGTGGTAATTATATCATTATTTTCCACTCATTTGACCTAATATTTTGTATAATTTCTTGCGTTTTGTGAATATTTTGATGTGTTTTGTGTTATTTTGTAGATAAATAAAGTTTCATGAATTTCTGGAGGTGATTTAGGCCCAAAACAGTGAAAATTGGACAAAAGGGCATTTTCGTCATTTTACGCGTCGCGACGCGTAACATGCACCAAGACTTGCTAACGTGCGCCGGGTCCATAAGTCAGAATCTGAGAAATTTGACTTTGCTAACGTGCGCCGTGTCACTATCACAGCCGATCTGCTAATGTGCGCCGTGCCACGTGTCATCATCATACGTTACCGACAGTCGCCATCGCCATATATCACCACGTGTCACTCCATGTGTCTGCCATGTCATCATCCACATCACCGGTTGACCGAGTCAAAGTGCCACATCATCGCCACATCATCATTAACCAATCACAGCGTGCCACGTGTCATCATTCTATGGTGCCGACGGTCACTTTCGCCACGTGTCACCACGTCAGCACCAATTATTGACTCATTTATCCGAATTGACACATGGCGGATAAGAATCTGAAATCAGCCAATCACGAGCCGCCATGTGTTGCAATAATTAAGCTCCCAGCCGTATTGCCACGTGTCACCTTATCACCTTATCCAGAATCCCACCCGACGAACCAGAAGCTGCCACGTCAACAATCACCCCCGTCGCGACGCGAGCTGGGGGTCACGACGCCTAACCCCTACTGACGCCTATAAATTCAGATCGATTTCAGAATTCAAATCATGCCTTCCTTGAGTTTTGTAAGGACTTTAAGGATTGCATCTTGTGTGTTTAAGTTTTTGTAATTTAAATTAAGTATTTTTATTTTTAGTATTTTCAATTATGTAATTTTACTTTTTGTAATAAAATTTTATTTTATTTTATTTTTGTTCTTTTATGTTCAGTAGTTAATTTATTGCTGGGGTAAAGGTGAAGCTTTTTACTTTTATAATTTAGATTAATCTCCCTTAATTATAATATATAAATTATTTAAAACCTGACTTAATAAGGATACCGCTATATTGGTCGGTTGGTAATTATTTTTAAACTGGTTTTAACCTGACTTAATGAGGATACCGCCTGGTTGGTCGGTTGGTAATTAATTTGACTTAATCAGGATACCACCTATATGGCTGGTTGGTAAATATCACACAGATTTATATATTATAATAAATGAGATTTCTAAATTAGAAATAGTAAAGGTAGATTAATCTCACTTCAATTATAATATGGAAATTGTGATTTAATAATATGAATTAAAAGTTGATTCCGCCTTAATGGCTGGTTTTAATTATGTAACATAATGTGACACCGCTTATATGGCTGGTCTTTAGGTGACAGATAATTACCGCCTATATGGCTGGTTTATGGATAAATAATAACACCACTTTATGGCTGGTTCAACTTAATTGGATAATTCTGGCAATTTCCATATTATAATAATTTGAGATTTCTAAAAGTGGATCCCCTAATCCCCAACATTTTATTTTTATTCTGTTGGGATGTATACCCTAGAGCTACATGTGATGTAAACGATTTCATGTGTTTTTGAAATAAAACGATGCATTAGTCATTTATCAAATTGTTTGTTTAATTTTCGCATATTATATATCTTCTTAAATACCCTAGATTGCTTATGTACCTTCAGACTTAGTGTATGAGTGTCATATACAAGAGGATTTAAGTCTGAAGTTAGTAATCTTAAATAGTCCATAGAGAGCAAACAAAGCGGGTACTTTGTTTGTGGTTTATCTATAGCTGCGGTCTATTCTATATTTGTATGGCGATCTTAATCCGGATCATCCATGTAGAGACATGAGAATGGAAGCACCTTGTATGATGCGATCATATAGGAATGGACCCAGATAGAAATGACATTCTTATAATTTCTGTTAAGCAAAGAAAGTCATTTCAATCTACTTGATGGTCATATATGGATTGATCTTAATCCTGAGTGTACTACGAACTCCTGCATGGTAGGCCGTGTCATTTGATTTACAAATGTGAGGTTGGTGTAGCAGTCCCGACCAATAGCTGTTGGTTTCTAATTAGGTCTCAAGATCCATCAAATAAGCATGAAAAAACGCATGAATACACAAAGGAGTAAGGCAGAATACATACTCACATTGATGGGTTTGATGCTACGAAGAACAAACCACTTCTTCCTCCTTGTTGAAGCTCGGCAGTGAGCTTCTTGAACTGCTGGACTGCTCGGTTTTGGGCTGGTTTGCTTCCTCCATGATCGGCGTTGGGAGACACCACGGAAGCTCCAAGCTTCAAGCTCCAAAATTTATTCCAAGCTCATGTGTTAGTTTCCCTATCACCTATGTATAACCCAAGGTGTGCTAGCACTTCTTCATCTTCCTTTATTTTCAGTCAAACCAGAAATTTGAGGAAGAAATCGGCAGTGAGCCGTGAGAGGGAAGAAAGGTTTCCTAGAAACCGTGAAAGTGGAGAGAGAATTAGGAAAAGAAAAAATGAATTATGGTTTATATATTTTCCAAAAAGTAAATTAAACCATTTACCACTTTTTCAATTTTACAAAATACAACAAAGCAAAAGTCAAAAGCAAAAAGCAATAATGCTTTTCAACTACTACATCAATCAATCAAATCAAGTGACAACTTGTCACATCACTCAAAGTGACATTTGATTTGACACTTGATGTGACTAACGATTTGACGCACGATTTGACTTACGTGCCGCACTCGAATTCGAAATGCGAATGCGCTCGCAAATAATCCCGGGCTCGGGTTCGCTAATTCCAAATTAACGAATTTTCCGTCGCGATGCAATTAAACGATTACGCCTAGCGAAATCATTATTCACGTCGCTAACGAATTAATTCTAATTAATTCGTTCGCCCGAATTAAAATCTAATTTTAATTCCCCGTCGAAATCCAATTTCTAATAATATATCAAATATATTATTTTATCGATTAATTCCAATTAATCGTTCTCTCTCTTTTAATTAATATTTTATCCCAGATAAAATATCTCCGTAATTAATCCCAGATTAATTTTCTCTCTCTTCTAATTAATCCTAGATTAATAAAGTGCGAGTCATACATCATCGGTGAATCTTCGGGAAGCGACCCATGGGATCCCCGGATATGTTGGCAGTAAATACGGTCGTCGGACTATCCGAACACGTAAGTACCTCTTACTACGTTTGTACCGATTTACAAGACAAGGTTGGCCTCTAGCAAAGCGCCATGCCTACCCAATTCTCCAGAAACATGCTTACATGAATAAGCGATCTATATCAAGCGTAGTATACCGTAGTATTGTGTATGTCGATCCAGTATCGGATGATCACGTGCTAGGCATGGGGCTGGAATTGTGTCTGCCCCGTACGAAGCACATATCGGATGTCTGACAACTAGTCTCTATAATCGGATATACATGACCTTGTCATAATATCCCGATAGCTCGAGCATTTAAGAGAACAAGTTCCGTATCCTATGTGACCATCATCTCCACATGACTGGAGTGATACTTCCGTCTTAACATCACACCAAACACACTACGATTCTCAATATACCCAGCATTGGCGTACACAGAACCTGTTAAAGCCCTGGACGACCTCAACCAAAGTATATTGATTGTCGTAAGTATTACCGGTGCAAGTCTCAGGTTAAGACCAAAAACACCTACCCTGATTGCGGACTCCCATAGACACATAGTCATACTACCAATGGGATTCCGCATGGGTCTATCCAGAGCGAAGCTGTTTCCCATACCGTCGGTAAAACACAACCTCCTATTACACTTGCATGAGTATCATATACCCAAAAATATGAGAACTATGTTGTTGTGCCCTTACAATGTGCACAAGTGTAATACTAGTCTTTTACGTATTTATCGATGTCCAATCTCGATAATACTCTGACTAGGGATATTTAATGATTTATCCTTCGTGGACTGATACTGTCTCATATCATTCTCCGTCCAGGAACAAATCACAAGGACCTCTCATCATTTATACATCTAGGTGATCTAATCACAAATGATAAGAGTGCAATCTCCTTTGTCACATAGTTAATTTGTACAACAACACCATGATCTGTACAAATAGTGACGCTATGGGTCATAATTGTCCAACAATAGCTACGCACTTTGGGGGCACAGTTTGTTTTGTAGCTGGGAACGTTTTACATAGACATGGAGTTCACTCCTTCTTGCGAGAAGTAGATGAGTATCTTTCTTTAGGGTTGATTCGGTACTTGAACAATTTGAGCGCTCAAGTCTTTCTATTACGAACAGAAAGATTAATATTCATAATAGTTATGAATAAATCGTTCATTAGAGAATCAATGGTACTTAAGGTAAAAATAATTAGAGGGGTATAACGGACATTATGACCCGGCTCTAATTACAAGATACTCGTGAAGGATCAACTCATATGTAATGACTATATCGATGGACAACGACTTAGTTCGACTTAATATTTCATCTGCGGCAACGAGAGTGAAACTTCGGGTTTTTAGTGGAATAACCCGGAGTTAATAATTCGGAATATCTAATTAAGAGCTTAATTAATATTTCGAGATTATTGGAGCTCGGAACCGTGGGTCCATTTGGTCCCCGTGCTAGCTCGATTTACTATAGCGGATTTAATATAATTGGATAGTCTAATTATATACTCACAAAAGAATAAATATTATTAATATGATTAATAATATTAATTATGTCACACTTGAAACTATACATTAAAAGTTAATGTATGGTATTAATAATTATATGATAATTATTAAATATAAAATATTGAATTATATATATGATATAATTTAATAAGGCTAAGATTGTAATTTCTATATTATGGGTTTTGGAAACCCTTGATTTAATTTTGGAAGTAATGACTTTCAAAATATTAATCATATATTTAATTTGCAACATATATTGACTTTATGGAAAGTAAATAATATTGTTACAAAATTAATGAAGAAATAAAAGGCATGGCCGAATTCCTTGATGTATAAGGAATATGATTTGTTTATTTTGGAAACAAAATTTAATCAAAAATCCTAACCTTGGCCGAATTCCTTGGTGTATAAGGAATATGATTTGTTTATTAGTGTGTGATTTAATCTCTAAAACGTTTAGGGATTTGTTTGTGTGTGTAGCCCACACTACTTTCCGTTGGTAAAGATTCATAGCTCGGAAGATCTTGTGGCGTTGAAAAAATCATATTCTTCTTTATTCTTGTAAGTCACGGCATTGAGGAACAATAATACCTCATTGCCGCACTTCACTTGTTATAATCGGGGCTTGGTTTTGATTTGTTTTAATTCGCGTTTTTGGAAACACCTTGGGGGCTTTTTGGGCTGAGTTAGGATTGTTTTGGAGTGGAAAAATCAGACCTAAAACGCTACAGCAGGTCACGCAAATCAGGGTTTGGTTTGGGTGCAGTTCGCGTATGCAACGGGTGTAAAACAGTCCAATAATTCACTGCAGTTTGGGGGCTGTTCGAGGACTGTTTCACGCGCATTCCGGGGCTGATATCTTGTCCGAAACAGAAGCAAAACTTCAGTATAAGTGCTGGTTCCATTCGGCTTTAAGGAAGGGAAGACAAAAAAATTTTTCAAGGTCGATCTGTTTGCCTAATCGCTTCCGCTGCATGAGGAAAGCGTTTCCTACAATTGGCATCAAGAGCGAGGTTGAAAAGTGTTCTTAACCCTTCACTTTTTCATTTAAAGTTTCTGTTTTTAATATATTTATATGAGTTATAAATATGATATGCATGTTTAGATGAGTGGGCACATTGTGATATTCATATGATGAATGGTTTTGTTATTTCACGTGATGAATGAATTTTGCATTGGTCGTAAATTTTTACGGCTCTTATTTTTGTAGTTGGTTTTGTTTTTGGGATGTAAGGCCATAAGGCCATTGTTTACATTTGTTGTAATTTTAATTTTCAATGTAAAGTTTCAATTTTTTTGTAATTTGGAGCACCGAAGTCGCAAAGGGAGCCAACACCACTTTGGAGCGGGATTTGAAGACCAAGGAATGCATTGGTGAATCTCTTGTACTAATTAGATTAGTATAGGAAAAATAAGAGCCCGGTCAATGCAAAATAATTTTTTTTTGTTATATGTATGTTTATTTCGAATTGTTTGAATAACATGTCATATAGCTTAGGGTGCCCACTCATGCATTTTACTTGTCATAACATGTCATAGATGCATTATCATTATGGACATAAAATTATGATTTTATGTAATTTAAAATGTTTAAGTTAGAAACTGATATGCATGAAAATCAATTAATTAGATTAATTGGATTTATGGTTTAAAATTTGAATTCTAATATATTGGGCTTAATTAGTGCATAATAAATTCCATTGGTATATAGGATGGAAACCCGGACATAAATTCCATAGCCGATTCCGAATGGACGGTAATATGATCTGCACTTGGGATACAATTCCACGTACCATTGGATTTTATGACACACTTAGATTTATTAAAATGTTTAATTAGAATTTTTGACCATTTAGAATTCCATGATTTTAGACCCTTAAGTGCCTAGTATTTTAAGAGTTAAGATATTATAGCTCACTTATACCACTCTAATTAAATTAGTTTAATAGAGTAAATCTATTAGTAGAGACTAATGAATTTTTAGTGACACAATTTTAATTGTTAAAATTGATTAGCTCACTTATGACAAACTAGTGTAAATAATAATTATGATTTAGCCGCCATAAGTTTATCCACACTAGTTAAAATAAAATATTAGATATTTTAGATAGAAACCTTAATTTTTAAAATAGTGAGTGGGAGAGGGATATACGACAGTATATCCCGCGATCTCCGTTGTTAGTCCTAAAACGTGAGATTCAAAAGGCGCCTCGAGACGGCTTTGTTTTCATCCCCCTACGGATGATGTCCATTTTGGGTCAATATCAGGTTTGGGTTCCGAGAGGATAGAGATTCTAGATGTATCTTGTGAACTGACCTACCCTACGGCGGCACTTCACTCGTTAACAGTGAACCTTGTTTATTCTGAATTTCCCCTTCCGATGTCCGTTTTCCGTGACCTCCGTGACTTAAAAGGTAGTGTCTCCAAAATGAGACTCATCATAGGGACTTATGTGTAAAAATGCAGTGCCTACAGTCGCCCCCACTTTGATGGGACTTGTGTAATGTGCAACAGTGACAATCCTATCAAAGTTATGCAATGCATTTTCACTTACCTGACTCGCCAACTGCCACTTGACTTTCCACGTGTTGAGTTGATTTAGGTGGTGAGGTGCTGCGACCCCTGGTTCATTCCCGAACCGTGTTGTGATGTGGTCCATTCCCGAACCGTTGCTGTAAGGTGGTCCATTCCCGAACCGTTACTGTGAGTTGGTCCATTCCCGAACCGTTACTGTGAGGTGTTCATTCCCGAACTGTTATCGTGAGGTGGTCCATTCCCGAACCGTTACTGTGAGGTGTCCATTCCCGAACCGTTACTGTAAGGTGGTCCATTCCCGAACCGTTACTGTGAGATGTCCATTCCCGAACTGTTACTGTAATGTGGTCCATTCCCGAACCGTTACTGTGAGATGTCCATTCCTGAACTATTTCTGTGAGGTGGTCCATTCCCGAACCGTTACTGTGAGGTGGTTCATTCCCGAACCGTTCTTCCATTCTTGGAGTGCCATTTCCAGTTTGTTCATTCCTGAACTGTGTTTCCACTCTTGGAGTGCCATTCCCGGCTTGTTCATTCTCGAACTGTGTTTCCATTCTTGGAGTGCCATTCCCGCTTGTTCATTCTCGAACTGTGTTTCCATTCTTGGAGTGCCATTCCCGGCTTGTTCATTCTCGAACTGTGTTTCCATTCTTGGAGTGCCATTCCCGGCTTGTTCATTCTCGAACTGTGTTTCCATTCTTGGAGTGCCATTCCCGGCTAACTGATACTGATGCTGGTGTGGGTCTGGCCCCTGAACTGATACTGATGTGGGCCTCGGCCCTGGGACTCATCCCCAAACTGATACTAATGTAGGCCTCGGCCCTGGACTCGTCCCCAAACTAATGCTGATGTGGGCCTCGGCCCTAACTGCTATTGATATGGGCCTCGCCCCCAGACTGATACTGATATGGGCCTCGCCCCCAACTGCTATTGATATGGGCCTCGCCCTCAGACTGATACTGTTGATATGGGCCTCGCCCATGTGATTCGTTCCTGAAGACCGCTGACATTGTATTGTTACTGCTTCTAGTTGGCTTGCATTCGGCGTTTTTTTTTCCTTCGAAACCTGTTATTACAAAACAGAACAAACACGAAAGGATGCAAAATACGTTACGTGTATGCATGCATGAATGTTCCTATCCCGTCGGGTTAGGTCTTCCTTCAATTCTCTTGGTGACTGCTTAGCTTTCTCTTCCTCAGACAAGCTACTTCTTCAATCTGTCTACGTTGATCGGCTCGGCGAACTAATTCCCTTCCAAGTCTGATAATTTCACTGGCTCTATTTCCCAATTTCTGAATGTCTATCTTATCTTTTCTGTTTGCTTATTTCGAAGGTTCCCCGTGTTCATCACTGGATTCCATAGTACCAAGGTTGAATATTTTTCTCAAATATACTCATATTGCAGAAGAGTTTCAGCGAAATGAACGTCTTTATTATTGTTGAGGAAAAGAGTTCGAACAAGTAACAAAATCAATGTCATTTAAAAAACTGGATCAAATAAACTAGGAGGAACATCTCCATCATCCGCAGCACTGCCTTCTTCCTCGGCCTATGGTTCTTCACTGTCATCCATGTAAGAAGCTTGGTGGTTGAGGGTTTCTTTTCATGGGTTGGGTATTTTATGGGAATCTATGAGATCTTGAATTTCATGCCTGAGGCGGGTGCAGTTGTCGGTGTCATGGCCATGTAGCTGGTGGAAGTGACAATAAATGTTCACATTTATGTGTGGTGGTGGGGGGTGCGAAAGTGGCTTGCCTTCTAAGGGTTTCAAGATTCCTTGTCCCTGTAACTTTTCAAATACCTTCGACAAAGGTCTACCAAGGTTGGAGAATTGCCGGTTCCTGATGGGAGCAACCTCGACAGTAGCGGGCTTAGTCTCAGAATACCCCCCAAAAGTCCGCCTATTCTGGCCATAGGACTTTCTGTTTTCAGCCTCCTCTTCCTTAATATCCATGACAGTTTCCCTCAACTGTCGAAAATCAGAAATCATCGAAGTCATCCTCCTCAGCTTACTATAAATAGAGGGCTTGGTGCCATTGATGATCATTTTGATTTGGTCCTTCTCAGAGGGCCGAGTCTGCATTTTCAGAAGCTGGCTTCTCCAGCGGTCTACATACTCCTTGAAGCTTTCTTTCGGCTTTTGCTTAGTGTTCTCCAAATCACGGAGTGACAAGTCAATTTCTAAGTCTGTAACATACTGCTTCAGAAAAGCATCAGCTAGTTCCTTCCAATCTTCCTTAACCTTTTTCTCAAGGCTATGATACCAAACCACAGGTGCCCCTTCGAGTGACATCCCAAACATCTTTTGGACTTGGCGCTGTGATAGGCCCATTGAACTCATGACTGAGACATATTGCTGCAGATGGACTCTCGGGTCTCCATTCCCATTAAACTTGGCCATGTCGGGCAATTTAAACTGAGCTGGCAGCTGTTCTCCGAACGTCATTGCCTCATAATCTAACAAATCCTCATTCTTACCCCTCATTTTGCGGGTAACTGTTTCAACCTGATCCCGAAGCTTCTGTAACTCTGCCTGAGACCCAGATACTCTGCCTGCTGCATACTCTGCCATATCATCATCAAAAGCGGGGATATCATCCCCCAACCCATTCGAAGGCTCATCACGCCTTACATTCTCAGAATTTTCCCCAGCACGAGGTACAACCATATTTATCATGGCAGTAGTCAAGGCTTGCAACTGTTCAGTAATCTTGGCGAAACCATTTTCCAACTGATCTATCCGGGATACCTCAATATCTGATTCACTCATGTCTGTTCTCAGTATTTTGGTGAGTCTTCCCTTTTTTCTAACCCAACGGGAATCTATGATGGCTTTCAGAACACAAGGGTTAACATGATGTATGTATGCATGGGGTGCATGAGATGTATGTAACATATATAACATACTAAATCAACTAAAATTTTCAAACAAATCGGCCCGTCATCATTTTAGAAGCTTTTGGGCTAACTGTCATAGGAGTGAACTCGTCCCAGTTTAAATGGCCCAACGAGTACACATCTCATGGCAAGGAGCCCAACTAAATCCAAATGGTAATGTTCCGAACATAAGCACAAAGAAAGATAATGCAAATATACAACAATAATTTCTACAGAATGGCCCATCAACATTTCAGAAGCTTTTGGCCTAATAGTCATAAGGTGCGAACTTGCCCCAGTTTAAATGGCCCAGCAAGCCCGCATTTCTGACAATAGTCCAACTGCATCCAAATGAGGATGGTCCACAAGCACATATTCAAGGAAATAATTGTTACTTTAGCCAACCCGGTCTATGGGTGGGTTAGCAAGAGTATAGACAAAGGTTCTCACCGGCGAAGGATGGCCCACAACTAGGTCTCCCCACTCAAGGGTTCGAGCAACCAAGTGAGCGCACCCTTTTTTATACACTAAGGTATGTGCCAATGAGCTATGGTGTGTGACGGACTGTCAAATGGATTTCCCGTTATAGATCCCCCAGAGGGAAGGTGGAGCGAGGCTCACTTAAATACCCAAGCCTCTTAGGCTCTTATCGCTTGTTGTCAGGAATAAACAACGAGTCCTCCAAATTAGTCCATCACAATAGGCTACGAGTAGATGGATATCTAGGTGCCTTCACAGCTTTTCCTTCTAGAAAGGTAGTGAATGAAGGAAGACACCAAACCATTACCTAGCCTTAAAATGCCTTTGATTAAACCCTTACTTTATCCACTATAGACACGGTCAATTAAAACATAAATCCAAACATCACAAGACAATATTTCGGGGCCGATTCTCTATCCCCAGTGGAGTCGCCAGACTGTGGACAACAGGACCTGGGCGACGCATGCTGTCCCGGGCTCGCGGCCCGGTCGGGAGTACGAAATAGCCATGAGGGACTAAACCGGAGAATAATGGAGTCGCCACCCGGTGTGAACCGGGACAAAGATTTAAGGCCGCACTCACCCCTCGCAAGGGAAGACCTCAAACCGTTGGGTTCGGAATGGTCCCTTACTCATGCCACTTGTAATGAAAGGATTTATATGATAATTTAATCAGGCTTAAGTAACATTTATTTCTAATAATATCATGCTTCTAAATTCACGGGTACAAAATCAAACTTATACATACATTTCACATATATCTCACATCTAAAAGAAACACATGCCTGAAAATACCTCAAAGTAACAACAAACATACAACTTCATTCAGCATATCATATTCATGAAAAAAACACAAGCATATATAATAACAGCACAAGCATACATGTGAGCACTTTTCCAAGTGATACGTGGAATTGTATCCCAAGTACAGACCGCATTACCGTCCATTCGGAATCGGCTACGGAATTTATGTCTGGGTTTCCATCCGATATATCACAAGAAATAATACTCAAAAGTCATCATGGCATAGGTATATGAATCGTAATGTGTTAAATCAAGACTAAGGCACATGACGCAACTAATGGAATAAACATGCTTTTCATTATTATGTGCACAAAGATAAGAATGACTATGTGTGGTTCTATAACAAAATCACCTAAGAAACAATTATGCATGGCATGTGATGAATATGTCTCAGTTCAGTGTGTTTGCGTTCGTGTAGCGTTCGTAAACGCGTTCGAACGGTAAACAGAAGGTTCGCGTTCGTATGGCGTTTGATAACGCATTCGAACAGAAATGAAACAGAATGCTCACGTTCGTATGGCGTTTGTTAACGCGTTCGAACGGAAATGAAACAGAATGCTCACGTTCGTATGGCATTTGTTAACGCATTCGAACGGAAATGAAACAGAATGCTCACATTCGTATGGCGTTCGTGAACGCGTTCGAACGGAAATGAGACCTGATGCATGATAAGGCAAAATACATACGTGTTCGAGTTGCGTTCGTGAACGCGTTCGAACGGGAACAGACCTGATGCATGAAATGGGACGCAATATATAAACAACAAAATAAAGGGGCGCTGCGAAGTACTGCCTTAAAGGTGGCCTTTTGGGGCTCTTGGTCTCTCAAAGAGAGGACCCTTAGACCAACATACTAAGCCCATGCGCTCGATCGCATCATACATACAAAAATAGAGCCAATCATATCAAAACCAAGTATGCCCGATTGAACACATCTTACATCCAATCCGAACACACATCAACCGGCGTGGAAAAGCATTGTGATAAAGGGTTTTAACCCCTCCCAATAAGGGATCTTTCATTCCACTTGCTAAGCCCATGCGCTTGATTGAACCATGCATAAAAAGATAAAGACAATAATATCAAACTAAGTATGCCCGATTGAACGTATCTTGCATCCAACCGAACACACATCAATCGGCGCGGCAAAGCATCGTGGTCAAGGGCTTTAACCCCTCCCCATAGGGGATCTTTCATTCCACTTACTAAGCCCATGCGCTCGATTGAATCATGCATAAATAAACAACATACAGAATTCAAGTGACGAAAAATAAACAAAAGCAACACAAAACAAAATAGGGTGCCGTTTACTCAAGCGGTACGTGGAGTTGTATCCCAAGTACAGACCGCACTACCGTCCATTCGGATTCGGCTACGGAATTTACGTCTGGGTTTCCATCCTATATACCACAAGAGACGACACTCTTCCATTCATCCAATACCCACAACACATATCATACACAAACAAGATTTAACAAACAAGTAAAATACGATCAAAATAAATAACAAAAATCAAATAAAGATGAGTGTGAAAAGTACCCTCAGGTCTAACCTTTTAAGTCGTCTCTCAGACTCGCGTTTCACGAAGATCGGAAGGGGTAAAGCTCCGCAACTTTTCTGGTTCACTGGTTTGCCTTTTCCTTCGCTGTTTTGCCGCTCAAGCTACTGTTTCGAGTCCGTTTTGCTGCTGTTTCCTTGTGGTTTCGCTGCCATTTCCTCTGTATCTCTTGCTTACTGTTTTTTGGGTGTGTTCTTCCTGTAATTTTCCTGTGTGTTCTGTATCTTATGTGTATGAGCTAGCTAGGGTTGAGAAGGTTGGTGAAGGGTTCTTTTTATAGGCAAAGGGTTAGGCTTGACAAGGAAAGGGATTTGGCTAATTAAAGAGGGATTTGATTTGGTGTTGGATAAGGGAAGTCAAAGATTGAGGGGGGACAAATCTTGGCTAGATAGGGAAGGTTGAATATTTAGTTTATGTTGATTAGGCATACAATATTTTAAGTTTGGGAATAATATATTGGTTGATTGATTTTAACTTGGTATGATTATATTTGATTGGTTTAGATTAGGTATGATTATATTTTATGTTTTATTTAATTGGTATGTGATTTTTAGATTTGTTTTGATTTCACCATGTGTTAAATATGTGTTTTAAGTGGGCTTGGGCGTGTGGGCCAAGGCTTGGGCGAATTGGGCTTGATGTGAGACTAGCAGCAAAACCAGAATTACCGACACCGTTCGAACGCCTCCTTGAACGCGGCACGAACGCCTGCAATCTGTTTACCGTTCGAACGCATACACGAACGCAGCACGAACGAAAACAGTGAACCTTGTTTATTCTGAATTTCCCCTTCCGATGTCCGTTTTCCGTGACCTCCGTGACTTAAAAGGTAGTGTCTCCAAAATGAGACTCATCATAGGGACTTATGTGTAAAATGCAGTGCCTACAGTCGCCCCCACTTTGATGGGACTTGTGTAATGTGCAACAGTGACAATCCTATCAAAGTTATGCAATGCATTTTCACTTACCTGACTCGCCAACTGCCACTTGACTTTCCACGTGTTGAGTTGATTTAGGTGGTGAGGTGTTGCGACCCCTGGTTCATTCCTGAACCGTGTTGTGATGTGGTCCATTCCCGAACCGTTGCTGTAAGGTGGTCCATTCCCGAACCGTTACTGTGAGTTGGTCCATTCCCGAACCGTTACTGTGAGGTGTTCATTCCCGAACTGTTATCGTGACGTGGTCCATTCCCGAACCGTTACTGTGAGGTGTCCATTCCCGAACCGTTACTGTAAGGTGGTCCATTCCCGAACCGTTACTGTGAGGTGTCCATTCCCGAACTGTTACTGTGAGGTGTCCATTCCCGAACTGTTACTGTAATGTGGTCCATTCCCGAACCGTTACTGTGAGATGTCCATTCCTGAACTGTTACTGTGAGGTGGTCCATTCCCGAACCGTTACTGTGAGGTGGTTCATTCCCGAACCGTTCTTCCATTCTTGGAGTGCCATTCCCAGTTTGTTCATTCCTGAACTGTGTTTCCACTCTTGGAGTGCCATTCCCGGCTTGTTCATTCTCGAACTGTGTTTCCATTCTTGGAGTGCCATTCCCGGCTTGTTCATTCTCGAACTGTGTTTCCATTCTTGGAGTGCCATTCCCGGCTTGTTCATTCTCGAACTATGTTTCCATTCTTGGAGTGCCATTCCCGGCTTGTTCATGCTCGAACTATGTTTCCATTCTTGGAATGCCATTCCCGGCTTGTTCATTCTCGAACTGTGTTTCCATTCTTGGAGTGCCATTCCCGGCTTGTTCATTCTCGAACTGTGTTTCCATTCTTGGAGTGCCATTCCCGGCTAAACTGATACTGATACTGGTGTGGGCCTGGCCCCTGAACTGATACTGATGTGGGCCTCGGCCCTGGGACTCATCCCCAAACTGATACTAATGTAGGCCTCGGCCCTGGACTCGTCCCCAAACTAATGCTGATGTGGGCCTCGTCCCTAACTGCTATTGATATGGGCCTCGCCCCCAGACTGATACTGATACGGGCCTCGCCCCCAACTGCTATTGATATGGGCCTCGCCCTCAGACTGATACTGCTGATATGGGCCTCGCCCATGTGATTCATTCCTGAAGACCGCTGACATTGTATTGTTACTGCTTCTAGTTGGCTTGCATTCGGCGCTTTTTTTTTCCTTCGAAACCTGTTATTACAAAACAGAACAAACACGAAAGGATGCAAAATACGTTACGTGTATGCATGCATGAATGTTCCTATCCCGTCGGGTTAGGTCTGTCTTTCAGGGATTATGGAAAAACCCGCAGTCCCATTGCTTCTTTAGCTGCTCGGTTGTAATTGAAAGTGCCACTAACTTCCAGGAAGTTGCTGATGTGGGCATTAGGATCTTCAGTTGCATTCCCTCCGTACTGAACTGACTGCGGAATCATCTGAATGCATGTTTTGATGTCACACGCATTTGCTGGTAAGGGAGGAAGTACAATACAGGAAATGAGGCCGTCCACCACCGGAATGGTTCTGCCTTCTCGCCATTCCTTTCTCATGTAGTTTCTGAGAACCTGAAACACAAGAAAACAAAAACAATAAGTAAAAAGAAATTAGATACAAGTAACGTATCTAAACCCAAAACTAATAGTAAAAGATAAATAAGTCCCCGACAACGGTGAAAAAAACTTGACCAGTGCGTAATCACACGCGTATAATGCAAGCGCACGTATCGTTCAAGTAGTATAAAAAGTATCGATCCCACGAGGACTTAATACCTAATCTATTAATTTTATGAGGTCAAATGATTACTAGTATCTAATAAGTTGATTGATTGATTTGAAATAGTGATGATTTTGAATTTCAAAACATATAAATAAAATTGCACGAAAGTAGGTTTAAGAAAATTCAATATTAGGAAACTATATAGGGTTGTGAATCTTCCAATATCATTTTAAAGATGAAGTGGTTATTTCATTTTTGTGTAATATATCGGTTTACTAACCTGGAACACTAAATTATGCGAAAGCCTCTGTCGATGGTCAGACGCAAATACCCAGTATAACCCAATTGAACCATATGTCTATGTCAACCAAATTACCTGGATTCATTAAGTTTAAGTTTCAATTATGGCTACCCCCACCCGACAGGTATATGTCTATCATATAAGGAAATCTATTAAAGGGTTATATATCCTCAAGGAAGATCATGGGCTATTAAGTCTAAGGCTGAAAACTAAAATTCCTTTGTCAAGTTTATTTTAGATTTACCAGATCAATCTTATTAGTGGCCAATTAACAAGACGCATTAAGCTTAAGACTTAATAAGTAAACCTTTAAATTACCCAAACTATAAAATAACCCCTTATAAATCGGTGATATTAGAATTTATCACAACCCCAGATAACTAAATTAGTTACGACATATAACTAGGGTTAGTAAAAACTTAAATAAAATAAAAGACATAAAGTAAATGCTGAAAAGTAAATTGCAGAAAAGTAAATGACGGAAAGTAAATGCTGAAATTAAATACTGAAAATTAAATGCTAAAAAGTAAATGCTGAAAGTAAATTACTGAAAAGTAAATGCTGAAAGTAAATTGCTGAAAGTAAATTGCTGAAAAGTAAATGCTGAAAGTAAATTGCTGAAAAATAAATAAAGTTAAAGTACAATAAAAGAAAAAGCAGAGGTAAAAAGATCCACTTTTATTACTTCTATTTTTGATATCTCCCTTAATATAATATATTAACTTTGCATGATAATTACGAACCAGCCATATAGGATGTATCCAGATTAAGCTAAATTAATAATTAATTACCAATCGACCAATCAGGCGGTATCCAGTTTAGTCAGGTTAAAACCAATTTAAATAATTACCAACAGACCAATATGGCGGTATCCTCATTAAGTCAGGTTTTAACTAGTTTATATATTATAATTAAGGGAGATTAATCTAAATATTAGTAATAAAAGTTTTACCTTTTACCCTAGCAAAGGGGAGTTACCTCCTCATTACTGAAAAGTAAAAACTGAAAATTAAAGAAAGAAAAGTACTGTGTGTAAAAGTAAATTGCGGAAAATAAAAACTGAAAAGTAAAGAAAAGAAATTGCGAAATCGGAAATTAATTACTGAAAGCTGTAAAATAACAAACAAGATACAATCTTCTTAGTATTCTTAAGGAATTCCTTAGAAGAAAGTATGAATTTACAAATGAAATGGCTTGGTATTTATAGGCAAAATTTTGCCTCCATCAAATCATCCACCAAATCCATTATTAATTGCTCCACTAATTGCTCCACCAAATCCATTATTAATTGCTCCACTAATTGCTTATCATGTTTGGTGGTGATTTGATAATTTTTATTATTTATTTATTAATTTATTTTTTTTCTTTGAAAATGACTTAATAATTACACACAACACACTTCTGGATGGTTCATCAATTGCGGGCATGAAATCTTCAGAATTCGAAATTATTTTGTCTTTCAAAGTTGTAGATCTTTGCGTCTTCTTTAATCTGAACTTGAATCAGCTCAATCTGATATCGGAGTAAACAGTTATGCCAAAAATATGATAGATGCGCAAAACGTGAATTTCCAAAATTGCACTTCGTTAAAACGCCCTTTCAAGTTTCCAATCTCCAAAATTAATATGTCAAGTCCAATTTTTGCCCTTATTTGACCCATATTTCGTCCTAAATGATTTCATTGTTTCCCAATATTATTTTATCTGCAAAATAAACTAAAACACATCAAAACGTTCATCAAACCCGAGAAACTAAACAAAATATTAAGTAAAAGGGGCGGTAAATATTAATATATTTTCCGCTCATCAGTAGTTGAAATGGAACAATATTGGGAGATTGAGAGATTACGAGCTTTACTAGAAGAAGATACACCCCAAATCTGGGAACAACAGTCCGGTTTTCTTAGGCCTGTTGTCCAGCCCAACAATTATCACTGGATGCCAGAACCAAGCAATATTACATTTTCTCATCAGAACGTAATGGGGAGATGTGAGATATGTGATGGTAACCACCCGAGTGATCAATGCATATACTTTTCAGAGTGGCATAATTATTGGAATCAATCAAGGTACGAAGAGCCAACATATTTCACAGAACCACATCTTCCATCTTATCCACCATCCACCTACGATTTTCATCAAGAATCAGAACCATTAGAGGAAGATCATATGATTGACATGCTCAAAGATTGGTTCAAGATGCAAGATGAAAAGTTGGGTACAATGCTTGAATCAGTCCAAAATCAAGTCTCCAAAATATTTAGAGACAATCAACATTCATTCAGAGACTGACAGATCAAACGAGACAATTAACAGAAAATCAGAGCTACATACCTTAATGAGCATTTTCAGATGACACTGATGAAGCCTTTGAGTACCAAGCATTTCACGATGACACTTTAAATGAGATAGAGGTTGAGCAATATCAACAACCAGAGGTATCAGTTCAGGAGCCCAAACCAGCAAAATCTCTGTTTGATTTTTATTATTCAGACTCTGATGAGGATGAAGAAGTTGAACTATTTGTACCAACTGCACCAACAAGGGAGGATCAAACTTTCCATCTTCAAAATGAAGATCTTGGAGCTTCTATTGCACTAATGTTTGAAGAAGATCTACCTGAGCCAGTCATATCAACCTCAAAGGATGAAGACCTAAAATCTGACATCTCTTTACATCCTCAGGTTGATACTTATGGAGCATGCATTTCACATATGACAGATGAAGAGCTGAATGAGGAAATTTTAAAATATATATGTGAAGAAAAGGTGGAGCAAGAAGCAGAGCAAATAGAGGAGAAAAAGTCTGACCATATTAAAGATCTCAGACATTCAAGAAAAACATCACTGTTTTGGGGAGTACAGATCAAAGACATCACCCAGAAGCTTGACAGAATGGAACTTCCATTCAAAGTCAAGCACCGAACGACACCTCATGATTTTCTTTCTTTTTTTTCAGGAACCACTGGAGTGACAAAGAATAAAAAGGTGGCGCAAGCACTGAATGAGACAAAATTATTTTTGCCACTTTATCGTTGGAAGAGACTCTTCAAAAGCAAATCTCACGGGATCCTCTTTAATCGGACATCCAAAACCACGTCGAAACCTCCTTGACAGATGGATTTCAGTCACGTCTGGCTGAAGACGAAAAATTTAGCGCTAGTAGGGAGGCAACCCATGCAATAATTTTATTTATTTATTTTATTTTATTTTTTATTATTTTGTGTATACATGTTGTAGAATTTTTAATTTTATGTTATTTTTACAGGAAAAATAAAGACGGAATATTTTAGGACAAAGCAAACCAGTGCAAGCGGGATTTTCTCTGAATAAATTTGACAAAATCGCGAGGATAAAAAGTCAATCCAGTAAAGATGGCTGAGTAAGGAGTCAACTCTTCAGACGCGTCCCAGTGGATTTATTTGTCGTAAGACTCGATTTATTTAAAAAAAAATCATGCGTCGCGACACAAAAACCCTACGTGTCGCGACATAGAAGCCTCAAAACACAAACCATAACCCTAGAAACTTAGCGTCGCGACACACGAACAATTTTCATGTCGAGACGCGCGTTCGACAGCGGCTCTTAAATTGCAGCCGCCAGTCAATTTCTGCATTTCTCACCTTCATCTTCTCGGCATTTCCTCTCAAAAATCACCTAAATTTCGGTTCTCCAAGCACCAAATCATTCAACTAAGTCCACTAAACTCACCAAATCAAGCGAACAAACCTCAAACTTCCATCCATCTCCTTCGATTTTCCGACGACCGAGACCCACAAGTTTCAAGATCCGGTTCTTCAAGGCAATATTTCATCACTTCAACTCGTATTTGGTAAAATCTATCCTTAATCTTCATTTTTTATTTAGTTTCTGGTTAGAAAGAGAGGATAACCGAAATTAACTGTGTGGGTTGTTAATTTGGTAAATTTTGCTGAAATTGAATTGGAGGGTTGTGAATTGGAAGTTTGGCAATGAGAAATTGGCAGATTTCTGATTTGAGGATTGAATGATTGATTAAATTCGTAGAATTGAGGGCAAAGTTTGACATTGAAGGAAAAATTTGAAGTGTTAGATTTAGGGTGAATTTGGGGAGATTTTGATTTTTTAGAGGAGACCTATTGTTCCCATTCTTTTTACTTTTGTTTTGTAACACATTGGGGAAAATGCTAGATTTAGGTTTGGAGGTGAATGTGAGGGTTATTTATTTTTAATTTTTCAATTCCGTCTAAAAAAATTTCATTCTTTTCTGCATATTTGACCAGCGTAATCACAGGCGTATAACGCAAGCGCACGTATCATTCAAGTAGTATAAAAAAGTATCGATCCCACGAGGACTTAATACCTAATCTATTAATTTTATGAGGTCAAATGATTACTAGTATCTAATAGATTGATTGATTGATTGGGAATGATGATGATTTTAAATTTAAAAATAAGTAAATAAAATTACACGAAAGTAGGTTTAAGAAAATTCAATATTAAGAAACTATTTAGGGTTGTGAATCTTTCTAATATCTTTTAAAGATGAAGTGGTTATTTCATGCTTGTGTAATAAATTGGTTTACTAACCTGGAACACGAAATTATACGAAAGCCTTTGTCGATGGTCAGACGCAAATACCCAGCATAACCCAATTGAACCATAAGTCTATGTCAACCAAATTACATGGATCATTAAGTTTAAGTTCCAATTATGGCTACCCCGCCCGACAGGTATATATCTATCCTATAAGGAAATCTATTAAAGGGTTATCTATCCTCAAGGAAGATCGTGGGCTACAAAGTCTAAGGCTGAAACCTAAATTCCTTTGTCAAGTTTATTTTAGATTTACCAGATCAATCTTATTAGTGGCCAATTAACAAGACGCATTAAGCTTAAGACTTTAATAAGTAAACCTTTAAATTACCCAAACTATAAAATAATCCCTTATAAACCTGTGATATTAGAATTCATCACAACCCTAGATAACTAACTTAGTTACGACACATAACTAGGGCTAGTAAAAACTTAAAAGTAAAAGACATAAAATAAAATGCTGAAAAGTAAATGCGGTAAAGTAAATACTGAAAAGTAAAATTACAAAAATAAAATGCTAGGGTTAAAGGATCTACTTTTACTACTACTATTTTAGATATCTCCTTTAATATAATATATTAACTTGTGATAACATTACCAACCAGCCATATAGGCGGTAACCTGATTAAGTCAAATTAAGTCCAACCAACCATTAAGGCGGTAACAATATTTGTCCATAAACCAGCCATATAGGCGGTAAATTACCAACCGACCAACCAGGCGGTATCCTTGCTTAATCAAATTAAAATCAATTTAATATCAATTACCAACCGGCCAATATAGCGGTATCCTCATTAAGTCAAATTTTAAATAGTGAATATATTATAATTAGGGAGATTAATCTAAATAGCAGTAATAAAATTTTTACCTTTCACCCTAGCAGTGGAAAGTTACCTCCTCATAGCTGAATAGTAAAGACTGAAAAAGTAAAGAAAATAAATTATTATTACAGAACGTAATTAAAATTAATTACAAAACTAAAATTTAAAGAAAACTAGATATAAAACTCCCTATTTATATCAGAGAATTCAGAGACACCCCTACGGACTTAATTACTCAGACTTCAGATATATATATTTTTGCAACATCATTGATCCATGTAGCGAGCTTTAGGCCAGTGACTCCCAAACCAGTTGGCTTTAGGGCATTAGGTGTTAAAACACCCTTACGGACTTAATAACTCAAATCTCAGACGTTTTTTTTTTTACTCCAATGCTTTTCATGATGCTTCCTCCAATTAAACTAGAGCACTGAATATTACAAACTTTTCATTACAGCTTATGTCCGTATGTTACCATGCATGTTGATAATACCTGCCAACTGAGCATTTGAAGATCCATTTTAGTCAATTTTATGGAGAATTTACAAATTAAATAATTCAAAAGGAAATAAACAAAAATTAACTTGTTTCGAAAATGGGTTGAAATACGTATCAGGAATGGGAACTCCTTACACAGCTATCGCTCACCAATTTCACCTTTTTAGTCAAAATAAAAACAAAAACGCAAAATATTTTTGTAATTTTTGAAAAAATTTCAATTTTTTTTTGTATTTTACGAAAAATTTTGGACTAAAAATAAAAACAACACACAACTAAAAACAAGATACTGATCAATTAATTCCCTCCCCCAAACCTAAATGAGACATTGTCCCCAATATCTTAAATAGTAGAAGAAGAGTTTAGAAAATAGTACTGGTTAACTGAAATTCTACCCGAAAAGTTAAAGGTTAAGATCCAGATTAATCCGACGCCTCTTACCACGATCATCATGTTGGACAATTATGACCCATAGCATCACTATTTGTATAGAACATGGTGTTTTTGTACAAATTAACTATGTGACAAAGGAAATTGCTCTTTTATCATTTGTAATTGGATTACCGGGATATATAAATGATAAAAGTCCATATGATTAGTTCCGGATTAATAAGATATAGGACAATATTAATCCGCTAAGGTTTAATCATTAAAATATCCATAGTCGTAGTATTATCGAGATTGGACATCAATAATGCGGAATAGACTAGTATTGCACTTGTGCGTGTTATGGGAGTATAACGGCATAGTTCTCATATATTTTGGTATTGGATACTCATGCAAGTGTAATAGGAGGTTGTGTTTACCGATGGTACATAAACAGCTTCGCTCTGGATAGACCCCTCGGAATCCCATTGGTAGTATGATTATGTGTCTATGAGAGTCCAATTCGGGGTAGGTGTATTTGGTCTTAACTTGAGACTTGCATCGCTAATACTTGCGACAATCAATATACTTTGGTTTTGGTCGTCCGGGGCTTTAACAGGTTTTGTGTACGCCTCTTCTGGGTATATTGAGAATTAAAGTGTATTGGGTGTGATGTCAAGATGGAAGTATCACTCCAGTCATATGGAGATGATGATCACGCAGGATACGGAACTAGTACTTTTTAGTACTGTAGTAATCGGGATAATATGACTAGGTCATGCTTATCCTATTATAGAGACTAGTTACCAGAAATCTGATATGTGCTTCGTACGGGGCAGACACAATTTCAGCCACAGGCCAAGCAAGTGACATCTGATACTGGATCGTAATACGTAATACTATGTATACTACGCCTGACAAAGATTACATATTCCTTTAAAAATTATTTTTGGAGAATTGAGTAGGCACGATGCTTTGCTAGAAGCCAACCATGTCTTGTAAATCAGTAAGAATGTGGTATCGGGTACGCACGTATTCGGATAGTCCGATGACTGTATTTACTGCCAACATATCCAAGGATCTCTTGGGTCGCCTCCTAAAGATTCACCGATGATGTTTGACTCGAACAGATAATTAATCTGGGAATTAATTATGAGAGAAAAAATTAATCTGGGATTAATTACGGCAAATAATTAATCTGGGAATTAATTATCAAAGAGAAAGAATTAATCTGGGATTAATTGCGACGAGAATTTATCTAGGATTAAATTCGTCGAGAAGAGAGAATGCGATTAATTTGGAATTAATCGGAAAAATAAATTTAATAGTTAAATTGGATTTTTCTATTTAATTTATTTATTGGGCTAAAATAATATATTGGATATATTAATTGAAATTAGATTTCAATGCGGAATTAAAATTGGATTTTAATTCAAACGAACGAATTAATTTGGAATTAATTCACAAGCGACTTCCGTAATAATTTTGCTAGGCATTATTATTTAATTAAATTAGATTTAGTTACGTTGCGAAGGAAAATTCGTTTAATCGGATTAAACGAAACTTAGCCTGAAGTGTGTTGAATAAGCCCACTTGAATTTTGAATTTAAAGTGGGGCCCACCAACTTACATCACTTGTCATTCAAGTTGATGGAAGTGGTTGAGAGCTTTAATGAAAGCTTCTCCAACATACTTTGTGTTTTGTTTTTGCTTTTGAAAAGCATATACACATTTTGTATGAGTTGACTTGGTCAATTGTCTTTAGAAAACACAAAACATATTTCTCTCTCTCCCTTCTCTTCTCCTTGGTCGAAACTTGTAGGCTTTCTCCATGGAATTTTTGTTTCAAAATTCAAGCTTGCTAGCACATTTAGAGTCAAAGTAAGGTGATAGGGAGACTCACCCGAGAGTTTGGAACTCGTCTTCAAGCTTGGAAGCTCAACATACATCAAAGGGGAGCTTGGAGCACAACACAAAGGCTTGGAATTTTTGTTATCTCCTACATCCAAAACCGATCAAAGTGAGTATTTTCTGCATTCTTACTTTGTTGTATTCACATGATTTCTTGCTTAATTGATCTTGGATTGACCTAGAAAACCCAACAATGGTATCAGAGCCATAATTGAGCTTGAAATTGAATTTAGGGTTCTTAAACTTTAATTTGGGATTTTGTGATTTGAGCATGATTTCTTCATATTGATTGGTTGAGTATGCTTAGATTATGATAACTAAGAGTTATGCATGATGAATTTGGAGAAAAATTAATTAGATTAATTTTCCCCTAATTGCTTAGCTTGGCCGAATACATAAGGACCCTTGTAGGTCATGGTGATTTTCATTTTAAGCCATTGGATGTGTTTAAAATGTTAGGATATATTGATTTGTGATTTAATTGGATTGAAATCAAAATCGGATATAAAAATCCCTTATTGTCGTGAGCTATAGGAAGCATGTTGGATTGATTTTGCTTCAATTTGTGTTGGACATAAGTTGATTAATTAAAGCATGATTAATTATGTAAATTGGTGTTTTGGAAATATTAATTTAACTAATTAATTATGGCTAATACACTTTAATTAATTAAATTGTGAAATTTGAAATATTAGAATTTAATTAATTGGGCTTAATTTGGAATTGGGCTAAAAATATTGTATTTGGGCTTAATGGGCTTGGTTGGGCCAAGTTTGGTTTAGGATAATTGGTTGGATCCAATTGGGCCTAAAACCATTTCCATAAAGTCCAAATATAATAATTGGGCCTTTATAATTTAATTGGGCCTATTGGGCCTAAATTGATTTGTGGCAAAGGGTGATTCCTTATTGGGCTTTGGTTGCCAAAGTCCATGCCTTATAAATTAATTGAAAGCCCATTGGACTTTAATTAAATTGACATTGGATGTTAATTGGGCTTTGAGACCCATTAAGATTAGATTTAGAATCTAAGTCGCAAAGGCACATTAAAAAGTGTAATTATTTAATTTGGAATTAAATAAAGAATTAGTATTGAATACAAATTAAATTGGATTAATATTGTAGTTCGATATAATTCAAGAATACGTACTGTGAGTATTTATTCTTAAAACGAGTTGGACTCGCGCAAATCAAATCGTTGTTTGAACATTGGATGATCATTAATCAAAGATTAATTAATTGGATTAGATTGATTGATAACATGATTTGTGTGAATGCATGGATGTGATGTATGAATAATGTATATAGGATGGATATTAGATGGGTGAGGGTAATTTTGGAAATTGTTGTAATAAATTTAGAATTTATTAAATTGGACATGCTTGTCCAGCCTATTACCTCTTGACTCTTTGAATTTCTCTTCTCACCTATTCCCCTCAATGCAAATGAGGTTTCTTTAGAAGTGTTATGTAATTGGGCAGAAGTAAGAATAGTGCTAGCCGGGGAGAGGAAATGGAGAGATTTGTTCTAGGAACAAAATGTTTTAAATATCCATCCGCATATCATTATTAATTTATTTACCGCGCCTTATTATGCTTTTAGAATTCATGCTTAAGGGTGTATGATGAGACCTAATCAAAGATAATTAATTGGTTGCCAATTACGCGAAAAACCCTCAACAAATATTAAGCGTTTTCCTTCCATTGAGTGATTCATTCTCAAGATCCAAGATTGGCACTGGTTTGTTGGCCAAAGTCAAGACCTTTGTCCATCGCGGATATGTTTGAATCATGAAGGCTTTGTTCCATATCGCATGTCTTGTCCAAGTTGTGATTTGTTGGCCAAAGTCAAGATCACTTATTGTCCATCGACATCGATTACGAAGCTTTGCAAGGTCAATGGGTCCCGCTTAACTGGAATCATTAAGCTTGTTGTGCCAAAGCCAAGGCTTAGTTGATTCAGAGGAAAAAGGTTAGGGAATATATTGGATATATTGGCATATATTGGATATATGTTTCGGACTTGGATGTCCACCTACTGGATCTAGGAATTGGATAAGATCTAATTGATCTTAGAGATCTACCTAGTTAATTATTATACAGCTTGTTGTCCAAAGTCAAGGTTGTGTGTTATTTAACGGGATCCTAGCCCACTAGGAAACTAGGTTTCCCGAGTACTTAACAAAGGGTTAGAGGCTCGCCGAAAAATAGTGGGAGGCAAGTATTAAATTTGCAATTTCGTTTAGATACTTGCCCATACACGCTCATTTCAATTTTTCGTCATTATTTACCAATAAATATATTAGTTGGACTAATATTTAATTGTTGTTTTAATTAAACAGTTAGACTGTATTCAAACTATTTCATTTATAGTTGATTATGTAATTGGATTATAGTAATCAAATATATTTAATTGAACCAATCAAATTATAGTTGATTATATATAGTTAGACTATAGTAATCATTATATTTAATAGTACCTGAAATCGTTGATTGGATAGTTGGACTATTGGAATCAAGATAACTGAAAGATTAGCGTTTAGAACATAATCATGAGTGAAAATATCTTTAAACGGCTTTAATTTTCAGATTGGGAATAGAACCTCAGGATAGTCCTGGGAACTGAGAAGTTATTCTTTTTAATAGAGTGACATCTCGGGCCTAAGCCCGGAGTTGAGCAAATAGTAGAGCATGAGCTTTGGAAGACTCATGGTGATGATAACTTTAGTGCTCAATCATTCGTGCTTGATGCAATGACACTTTAATTTTGTCGTCAAACTACGGATTAGATCCTTATACCATGATGTTGAAATTAAAGGATCTTCATAGATTTATTCTTAGATCTTAGAAGTATAAATTGCAAAAGAAGCTCTTTCGCTCGCGTATGTCAGAGGGTACATCTATCGAGCACTAGGTGTCGCAGATGATTGCTGACATCGATCAGCTAGGTTAGCTGGGCATTACCTACGTGGCCGAGACTACCAAAGATTTGATCTTATAGTTTCTACCCGAAAACTGGGGCATGTTCATTATGAACCAAGAGTAAACTCTTGGAGAGTTTATGGCTATGCTCAAGGAGGCAGAGCCAGAACTTCTAAAAGGGGCAAAGGTAAAATCATCACAGTCTTCTAGGAAGACAAATGACATATCCCAAGATGTCTGCCTAAACTGTGGCAAACGGGATCACTGAAGCGTGACTGCCGTATGGACAAGGCAGACATGAAGGAAGTGAAGACAGGGCAAGGCTCCGGCTTCAAGCATGTTTGTCATAAACATGTTCACTACTAGTTTCAAAATTGGATTTTGATACTAGATGTGGTACATAAATATATCTTGATGTACAAAATCTGCTGATTAGCAGGAGACTGACTTCAGTTGAGATCAACCTGCGAGTCGGAAATGGGATAACAGTCGCTGTTTTAACCGTAGAAACCTAAGTTTTGGAACTACGCTTTGGGTATGTACTTAAATTAGGAAACTATTATAATGTACCTAGTTTGACTAGAAACATTATCTCTATATCTAAGTTTAACCCGTTGCGGGTATACCTTTATATTCTAGAACACTAAGTGTTTTGTTTTTTAAAGATGATATTGAGATAAACACATTAGATGTGAATAACAGTATTTATATTTGAATATAAATGAATCTCAAACATATAACATGACAAACAAATAGCACAAACTGAATTAATCAGATGAGACTTATTTCTGACTTGTTGTCTGGGACACACTGACAAGACTCGTATATCCACACTTTCGAAGAGTGGGTACTAGGACGGATTTGATTCTATTCAAATGATGTCTACAAATCTAGTCTATTAGGCAAAGTGCCTAAAACACCTTTTACTTGGTAAAAGTACAAGTGCCACCGATATGTTAGCCCTCGTTCATAGTGACATAAGTGGGCCCACATCTAGCTAGGCTAGAGGTGGATATGAATACTTCGTAACCTTTACGAATGTGGCATCGCGTTATGGTTATCTATATCTTATGAAACACAAGTCAGAAACTTTAAGAGTTTCGACACGAAGTAGTTTGACAGACCGACTAAAGTATTAAACCGTCACGATTAGACCGTGGTGGAAAATACTTAAGAAATAAGTTTCTCGAATATTTGAAAGAGTATAGTATTCTTTCATAAAAGACTCATCTCGGAACACTTCATTTTGACGGTGTGTCTGAACAAAGAAACCGAACCTTGTTGGACATAATAAGGTTAATTATGAGTCGCTCTGAGCTACCATTTTCCTTCTAGGGATACGCATTAAATAGTGCAATACTTATTTTGAAATAAGTTCCAAAAAATCTGTTAGACAGACTTCATATTAGATATGAACAGGAAAGAAACCGGGTTTTCTCATTCCTGAATATTTGGGAATGCTAGGCATATGTTTGGATAATACCAAACTAAAACCCAAATCGGATAAGTGCCTAATTTATAATTAGTTATCCTAGGGAAACCAAAGTATAGTACTTATACAACTCACAAGAGAACAATGTAATTGTTGCTCTCCATGCGGTTTTCCTAAGAGGAATACCTATATGCAATGGTAAGTGGGAGGAAAGTAAAACTCGATGAAAATCAGAGTAATACTGTTCCAGGCACCAAATCCTTAATGAAACACAAACAGTTCATCAGGGATGAAACTGTACCATAATCTTCAAATACACAAGAACCGCGTAAGTCAGAGAGAGTCAGAAAATAACCTGAGAGGTATGGGTTTCTGATCTCACCTCATAAAGATGTCAATCCTATTGAGGAATACAAACTGGCTAGGTATGAGGAAGTGATACAAGGTATCGACTCCCTATTATGGCAAAGTGTCATGAAGTCCGAAATGGATTCCATGTATACAACCAAGTTTGGACACCGGTTGATGTACTTGAAGGCATTGTGCCTGTTAGTACTAAATGAGTCTTTAAGGAAGAGATACATGGATGGCAACATACAAACGTACAAAGCTAGGCTTGTAGCGAAAAGGTATCGTTATCAACATTGTGTCGATTACGACGAAACCTTTTATCCGTTGCCATGATTAAATCCATTTGGATAATGCTTGCTAATGCTACATGTTTCATTTATGAAATATGGCAGCTGAACATCAAAACCGCTTGCCTTAAACGGAAACCTTTTGGAGGATGTTTACAACATCCTGACGGTTTTTTCGTACCAAAACAAGCAAATAAGGTTTGCAAGTTAATTCGATCCATTTATGGATTGAAGCAAGCATTACGTTCTTGGAACTATCGTTTTGATGTAATCATAATGGTATATGATTTTATTGAAAATGAATATAATTCTTTTGTATATATAAGAAGGTTAGTGGGACCTCACTGACAATGATTGTCCTATATAATGATGACATATCATTTCTTGGAAATGACATTCTCATAATACAATTGGTGAAAGCTTGGCTTTCATGAAAATTCTCCGTAGATTACTTGTGAGAGACAACCTTTATTTAGGAATAAGGATCTACTGGGATAGATCTAAATGTTGTTGGCATTATCCGAGAACTCGTACATTGAAAAAATGAACGTGACCTGGTGTCTCATAGGCTTTGAGCATATAGAGTCACAATCAGGCCAATCTAAGTGATGGTCACTAGATTGATGTAAAGAAAATCCTTGAGTATCTTAGATGAACTAAGGATGCTTCCTTAAGCTATGGAGGAGGAGAACTTGAAGTGACTGGGTTCACCGTTGCAAGTTTCCAAACCGACAAAGATGACTGTAAGTCGTAATAAGGGTACTATATAGTTTGAATAACGGAACAGTGAGCTGGAAACCTTCAAAGTAAGATATTGTTGCTGAATAAACAACAAAAGTGGAATATTACTGCAGCTGAGGCAGCAAAAGAAGCATTTGGATCTGTAAAATTCCTAATTAGATTAGGAGTAGTTCTGTTAGCAGCTGAGCTAGGCTACAGTACAGGCTAAAGAATTAATGGTCTCATCAATGATCCAAATATGTACTTCAATTGTTTTTTTGATTCGTCGGATCATACATCGTGGCGATGTGATGATCAAATAAATCGCATCAGATGATAACCTTTAAAATCCGCTGACGAAAGCAGTTTCTCAGCAGAAATTTGAGCGACCCGTAAATAGTTCAAGTGTATGACACTTGAGTGATTGGCTATAGGCCAAGGGGGAGATTGTTGGACAATTATGACCCATAGCATCACTATTTGTACAGAACATGGTGTTGTTGTACCAATTAACTATGTGACAAAGGAAATTGCTCTTTTATTATTTGTAATTGGGTTACCGGGATATATAAATGATAAAAGTCCATATGATTAGTTCCAGATTAATAAGATATGAGACAATATTAATCCACTAAGGTTTAATCAACAAAATATCCCTAGTCATAGTATTATCGAGATTGGACATCGATAATGCGGAATAGACTAGTATTGCACTTGTGCGTGTTATGGGAAGCATAACGGCATAGTTCTCATAAATTGGGTATTGGATACTCATGCAAGTGTAATAGGAGGTTGTGTTTACCGATGGTACGGAAACAGCTTCGCTCTGGATAGACCCCTCGGAATCCCATTAGTAGTATTACTATGTGTCTATGGGACTCCGAATCAGGGTAGGTGTATTTGGTCTTAACTTGAGACTTGCATCGCTAATACTTGCGACAATCAATATACTTTGGTTTTGGTCGTCCGGGGCTTTAACAGGTTATGTGTATGCCTCTTCTGGGTATATTGAGAATTGTAGTGTATTTGGTGTGATGTCAAGATGGAAGTATCACTACAGTCATATGGAGATGATGATCACGCATGATACGGAACTAGTACTTTTTAGTACTGCAGTCATCGGGATAATATGACTAGGTCATGCTTATTCGATTATAGAGACTAGTTACCAGAGATCTGATATGTGCTTCGTACGGGGCAGACACAATTCCAGCCCCAGGCCTAGCATGTGACATCCGATATTGGATCGTAATACGCAATACTATATATACTACGCCTTACAAAGATTACATATTCCTTTTAAAGAATATTTCTGGAGAATTGGGTAGGCACGATGCTTTGCTAGAAGCCAACCATGTCATGTAAATCGGTAAGAACGTGGTACCGGGTACGCACGTATTCGGATAGTCTGATGACCGTTTTACTGGCCAACATATCCATGGATCTCTTGGGTCGCCTCCCAAAGATTCACCGATGATGTTTGACTCGAACAGATAATTAATCTAGGAATTATGAGAGAGAGAAAATTAATTTGGGATTAATTACGGTAAATAATTAATCTGGGAATTAATTATCAAAGAGAAAGAATTAATCTGGGATTAATTGCGACGAGAATTTATCTGGGATTAAATTTGTCGAGAAGAGAGAATGCAATTAATTTGGAATTAATCGGAAAAATAAATTTAATAGTTAAATTGGATTTTTCTATTTAATTTATTTATTTGGGCTAAAATAATATATTAGATATATTAATTGAAATTAGATTTCAATGCGGAATTAAAATTGGATTTTAATTCAAACGAACGAATTAATTTGGAATTAATTCGCAAGCGACTTCCGTAATAATTTTGCTAGCCATTATTATTTAATTAAATTAGATTTAATTACTTTACGACGGAAAATTCGTTTAATCGGATTAAACGAAACTTAGCCTGAAGTGTGTTGAATAAGCCCACTTGAATTTTGAATTTAAAGTTGGGCCCACCACTTACATCACATGTCATTCAAGTTTATGGAAGTGGTTGAGAGCTTTAATGAAAGCTTCTCCAATACACTTTGTGTTTTGTTTTTGCTTTTGAAAAACTATACACATTTTGTATGAGTTGACTTGGTAAATTGTCTTTAGAAAACACAAAACATATTTCTCTCTCTCTCTTGTCTTCTCCTTGGCCGAAACTTGTAGGCTTTCTCCATGGAATTTTTGTTTCAAAATTCAAGCTTGCTAGCACATTTAGAGTCAAATGAAGGTGATAGGGAGACTCACCCGAGAGTTTGGAACTCGTCTTCAAGCTTGGAAGCTCAACATACATCAAAGGGGAGCTTGGAGCACAACACAAAGGCTTGGAATTTTTGTTATCTCCTACATCCAAAACCGATCAAAGTGAGTATTTTCCGCATTCTTACTTTGTTGTATTCACATGATTTCTTGCTTAATTGATCTTGGTTTGACCTAGAAAACCCAACACGTCCTCGAACCAATTTATCTTTGAAATGATATGGTCAATTTGTGGTTCATAGGCTAAGATTTGGTCAATTAGATCTGGAGCAGTTCTGGCAATAAAGAGAAGTTCTTTCATAGGTTTTGTCACGAACCCATTTCTTCGGGCATCATCAAGAAATACACAAAGAAAATCATAAAATCCCTCAACATTGTACAGTCCAAGCGGTTTCTGGTGTATGTTCAGGTTCGCCCAGGATAACACTGTAAAAATTTCCTCTAATGTACCCAAGCCACCTGGCAAAGCAATAAAAGCATCAGCACGGTTAATCATTTCTACCAATCATTCAGACATACCTAGCATGATCAGTTCTTCTCCGTTTGATGGTCCAATAAGATTTGCTTCTGTCAAGGTTTTGGGATGATTCTCAAAAATGACTGCCTCCCTCCTGTACAGCTTTTGAAACAATCCCCATAAGTCCAAGATTGCCTCCGCCATATACTAAGTGCATATTTCTTACAGCTAGACTCGACCCAATTCATGTGCTGCTTCTACGTATTGTGGCTTAACACCAACACTAGTACCCGCAAAACACACAGATATTTTCAACTCGTCTTCTTGAAGTGGCTTCCATGTTTTACTCCGGATGTCTTCAAAAGTGCAATGATGAGTTGAATTTATAACACCTGAAAAGGGTGAGTAAAATAATAGCACCAGTACCTGCCAAATGACAATTATTAGTTAACAGTAAAATAAATCGTGATAGTCAAAAATGTCTGGATCATGTCGGAGAAAATAAAAGAAAACAACAAAACAAATTACAATTATTAGGAAAAGATAAAGAGATATAATATCTACAATATTTACGGCTTAATTGACGTCTATGCGTCAGGGAAAAGCTTCACATCCAATTTTCTTATAAATTGGCAAACAGTGTCTTTTTTAGTCAGATTCCCGAGACTTAACTGTTGTCTTTCTTTTTGAAATTATGTATGTAATTTGCGAAAGGCTATGTGACATATCCACTGGGATACGTCTCAAGAGTCAAAGATATATCATTTAAAGACTCCTTACTCAAGCCATCCCTAATGAATTTAATTTTGTCTTCGTGATTATCAGACACCATTCCTAAAGAACGACAACGAGTATTGCAATTCCAGCATGTACATTTGTAACAAACACCCATTTGCTTAGCTCTACGTTTCTTTGCATAGGTGCTTCTTCCAAAACCAGGCAGATGTGAAATAAAAGTCAGAAGACTCACCTGCCAATCGGACCCGTGCTTCAATAATCCAACGAATATTAGTTGGAATACCTTTGACCATCAGTAGTCTCATCCGTTCCAAACGAGCTTTGAGACTTTCATCAGAGATTTTTTAGGGAGAGAAGGAAATTGCTTGTGAAGATTTGCGAGAACTTCTTCCATCCTGAAATGACATTACCTGCAAAAATTAAACACACAAAAATAAAACACACCAGATCACAATATATACACAAATTATATGGGTTGCCTCCCTACGAGCGCTAAGTTTAATGTCATCAGCTAGACATGACTTCTTAAACGTTAGGCTGGATATGAAAGTGTGACACTTTCTTTTTTTCGCTCAAATGATTCTCCCCAGTAGTGCTTGACACGCTGACTGTTAACCTTGAATGTTTCTTTGGTGTTGGGATCCAGTAACTCAACAGCTCCATATGAAAAAACCTGAGTGATCAAAAATGGACCTGACCACCTTGATTTCAACTTTCCAGGGAAAAGTTTCAACCGTGAATTATACAACAACACTTACTGCATTGGTTCCAACTGTCTGTGCACTATTTTTCGATCATGCCATTTCTTGGTCTTTTCTTTGTACAATCTGGCATTCTCATAAGCCTGTAAGCGAAATTCATCCAATTCGTTGAGTTGGTGAAGTCGTTTTTCTCCTGCAGCTTGTGAATCAAGATTCAACTTCTTCAAGGCTCAGTACGCCTTGTGTTCAAGCTCAACTGGCAGATGACATGCTTTCCCAAACACCATCGATATGGGGACATACCAATGGGTGTCTTGTAAGCTGTCCGATAGGCCCATAATGTGTCATCAAGTTTTACAGACCAGTCCTTCCTTGTTGATCCAACGGTTCTCTCCAAGATTCTTTTGATTTCCCTGTTTGAAACTTCAACCTGTCCATTTGACTGTGGATGATAAGCAGTGGCAACCTTGTGAGTAACTCCGTATTTGGATAGGAGTGCATCAAAATATATGTTGCATAAATGTGTGCCACCATCACTGATAATTGCCCGAGGTGTTCCGAACCGAGTGAAAATATTCTTTTTAAGGAATTTGATCACCACTTTTGAATCATTGGACGGCAGTGCAATTGCTTCAACCCATTTGGAGACGTAGTCTACAGAAACTAGGATGTACAAGTTTCCGAATGATGGAACAAAGGGTCCCATAAAATCAATACCCCACACATCAAATATCTATACTTCCAGAATGTTTTGCAAAGGTCTTCATTTCTCTTGGAAATATTCCCTGTTCTCTGGCACCTGTCACATTGAAGAGCAAAAAGATAAGCATCTTTAAAAAGAGTGGGCCAGAAAAAACCTGATTGTAGGACTTTGGTTGCAGTTTTAGTTCCACTGAAGTGTCCGCCGTATGGTGATGAATGACAATGTTGCAGAACACTGTTGACCTCCTCATGTGGAGCACTCCGTCTCAATAGTTAATCAGCACAGCGTTTGAACAGGTACGGCTCATCCCAAGCATAGTGCTTGACTTCCTTAAAGAACTTCTTTCGTTGCTGAGTTGTCCATTCCAACGGCCATTTTCCTAATACAATGAAGTTGACATAATCAGCATACCAAGGGACATCCTGCTGTTTCATGGCAAACAGCTGTTCATTTGGAAAAGTTTCTTTGATTGATAATTCTTTGCCAGCTGTTTCTCTATTCTCGAGCCTCGATAGATGATCTGCCACTTGGTTTTCTGTCTATTTCCTATCTCTGATCTCCACATCAAATTCTTGTAGAAGAAGTATCCAATGGATCAATCTGGGTTTGGCATCTTTCTTCGTAATCAAGTATTTGATTGTTGAATGATCTGTGTAGACCACCACTTTGGGACCCATCAGATAGGAGCGGAATTTGTCAAAAGCGTACACAACTGCGAGCAACTTCTTTTTGATGGTTGTGTAGTTGAGTTGAGTTCATTCAAAGTTCTACTGGAGTAGTAAATGGTGTGGAAAATATTTTCTTTGCGTTGTCCCAAAACTGCACCTACAGCAAAATCACTAGCATCGCACATGACCTCAAATGGAATGGTCTAGTTTAGTGCTACAATGATGGGAGCAGAGACCAGCTTCTGTTTTAAGATTTCAAAAGCTTCATGACATTCTTTGGTGAAGTTGAAAGGCACATCCTTCTCCAGAAGATTGCAAAGAGGTTTAGCAATCTTGGAAAAGTCTTTGATAAATCTCCTGTAAAAACTGCATGTCTGAGAAAGCTCTGAATCCTTTTGACTGATGTTGGTGGAGGTAATTTATCAATTGTTTCGATCTTTGCTTTGTCTACCTCAAATCCTTTTGTGAGATCTGATGTCCAAGAACAATGCCTTCATGCACCATGAAGTGGCATTTCTCCATGTTGAGTACCAGGTTGGTATCTTCACATCTTTGTAACACATGTTCCAGATTTTGCAAGTAGTTTTCAAAAGAATCTCCAAACACAGAAAAATCATCCATGAATACCGCCATACTCTGCTCTAGCATGTCTGAGAAGATGGCCATCATGCAACACTGAAAAGTGGCAGGGGCATTACATAATCCAAATGGCATCCTGCGGAATGCAAAAGTACCATACAGACATGTAAAAGTGGTTTTCTCCTGATCTTCTAGGGCGATAGAAATCTGATTGTATCCTGAATATCCATCCAGAAAGTAATAGAACTCATGTCCTGCCACTCTATCTAACATCTGGTCAATGAATGGTAGCGGAAAATGGTCATTCCTTGTTGCTTTGTTCAACTTTTGGTAGTCCATGCATACTCTCCATCCAGTCACTGTTCTTGTTGGAATCAGCTCGTTCTTTTCATTGGTGATAACAGTAATTCCTCCTTTCTTTGGTACACACTGCATAGGACTCACCCAAGTGCTGTCTGAGATGGGCTATATGATGCCAGCATCCAACCATTTGATGATTTCTTTCTTCACAACCTCCTTCATGATTGGATTGAGTCTCCGTTGATGCTCCACTATGGGTTTGTACTCATCGTTCATCAGAATCTTGTGCATGCAAAATGATGGACTAATGCCTCGAATGTCTGCTATAGTCTAGCCAATGGCTCTCTTGTGTTCTCGTAATACTCTTAACAACTTTTCTTTCTGCTCCAATGTTAGCGAAGAAGAAATAATAACAGATAATTCAGAATAGTTTCCAAGAAATGCATACTTGAGATGGCTCGGAAGTAACTTCAGCTCTAGCTGTGGTGGTTCTTCAATCGAAGGCTTGATTCGATTTTTCTTTGGCAGTTCAGGCTTTCCACTTGTGGTGTCGATTTGAATTGGAATGGTTTGTCAAGGTAGTTGATACATTCCAGGATTTCAGCATCTAGCTCGCTGTCAGTCATGTTGGTGATGCAAGCTTCAAGTTTATACGTGGGAGTTGTATCAATATCCTGGATGAGGCTATCAAAAACATCAATTCAGAAACATTCTTCCTCTTTTCTTCACTTGGGAATTTCATGGCTTTGAAAACATTGAAGGTAACTTCTTGGTCCTGAACTTTCATGGTTAGTTCTCCTTTTTGTACATCAATCACAGTTCGACCTGTTGCCAAAATGGTCTCCAAGGATGATAGACACATCTTTGTCTTCTTCCATGTCTAGGATAATGAAATCTGCAGGGAGAATGAGTTTGTCAACTTTGACCAGGACATCTTCAACGACTCCTCTCGGAAATACGAGCGTTCGATCAGCAAGTTGTAGTGAGACTGAGGTAGGCATTGCTTCTCCACTTTACAGTTTCCTGTAAATAGAAAAAGGCATCAAGTTAACACTAGCACCTAAATCACATAAAGCCTTACCGATGTAATATTCTCCATTGGTGCATGGGACAGTAAAACTGCCAGGATCTTTCAACTTCGGAGGAAGTTTCCTTTGAATAATGGCACTGCATTCTTCCGTCAATGCTACTGTCTCGTAATCTCCCAATCTTCATTTTCGTGAAAAAATATCTTTCATGAATTTGACATAGCTATGCATTTCTTCCAAGGCTTCTGCAAATGGGATGTTGATGTGCAGCTTTTTGAAAACCTCCAGGAATCGAGCAAACTGCTTGTCCAGTTTTTTTTTCTGAAGACACTGAGGAAAAGGTGGAGGTGGAATGATCTGATCTATTTCTTTTTCCTTTGCTTCTTTTTCCTCCATCTGTGGAACTGCATCTTTTGGAACTTCTTCAATTGGTTCCTTAATTCCCACATCTTTGTTGATTTCAGTACGCTTTTCAAGGTGATGGCTTAACATTGCTCCTTCCCTCGGTTCCTTGGATTTTGTTCTGTATTGCTGGGAAGATTTCCTGGCGGTCTGTAACTCTGGCATTGGCCAGTTGTCCAATTTGATTCTCCAGTGCTTTGATGGAAGCAGATTGGCTTTGAAATATAGCATCATAAGCTGCTTGTTGCTTTTTGAGCATCTCTGCAATCCATTCTTTCATTTCTGGTTCTTTTTCATGTTCCTGGCCTTTGTTCTGTTGTTGAAATCCTGGTGATGGATAGTTCTGCTGTTGGAATCCAGGTGGTGGATTGTTCTTTTGCCCTGAATTGTTGCCCATGAAAAATTAGGATGATTCCTCCACCTTGGGTTGTAGGTGTTGGAATATGGATTGTTCCCCTGTCTGTTGAAATTGTTGACATAATTCACAATCTCTTTAAGTTGGTTTGGTTCTGGTGCTCCTCCATATGGTGAACTTGTGGATCCAGTGGCAAGAGTCTCCATGAATTTGCATATCTGATCCAGCTTGGCGTTGACTGTTGTAATGGCTCCAACTTCATAAATTCCTACAATTCTTTGGATCATGCTCTTTTCTGTTGGCCACAAGGAATTGTTGTTGGCCATTTCTTCGATTAGGTCTCGGCTTGATCTTCTCCTTTAGCTATTAAAGCTCCTCCAGTAGCAGCATCGATTGTGGTTCTTATCAGTCCAGAAAGTCATTATATAAAGTTTGGACTTGAAGCCATTATGGAATCTCATGGTGAGGACATTTTCGAAGAAAATCTTTGTACCTTTCCCAAGCTTCGTAGAGAGTTTCCGAGTCGTGTTGTACAAAGGATGTGATGTCATTCCTCAGATTTCCAGTTCTGGCTGGTGGAAAGTACTTTGCAAGAAATTTGGTGGCTAAAGTGTTCCAAGTTGTGATGGAACCTACTGGTAGTGAATGTAGCCAAGCTTTAGCTCTGTCTTTCAAGGAGTATGGAAAAACCCGTAGTCTCATTGCTTCTTCAGCTTCTCGGTTGTAATTTTAAGTGCCGTAAACTTCCAGAAAGTTGCTGATATGGGTATTAGGACCTTCAGTTGCTTTTCCCTCAAACTGCACTGACTGCTGAATTATCTGAATGCATGTTTTGATGTCACACGCATTTGTTGGTAAATGAGGAAGTACAATACAGGAAATGAAGCCGTCTACCACCGGAATAGTTCTGTCTCGAATGGGTATTGGTGGTACAACTTCCAAAGGTTCAGGTTCCATGTTGACTAAAGCTTCTTGGCCGTCACGTCTTTCCCTTCTCAATTGTCTGATGGTTCTTTCAATTTTCGGGTCAAACGGTCGGAGTTCAAAGCTTCTGGTTCGTCTCATGTTGTTTCTGAGAACCTGAAACACAAGAAAATAAAAACAATAAGTAAAAAAAATTAGATACAAGTAAATGTATCTAACCTCAAAACTAATAGTGAAAGATAAATAAGTCCCCGGCAACGGCGCCAAAAACTTGACCAGCGTAATCACACGCGTATAACGCAAGCGCACATATCTTTCAAGTAATATAAAAAGTATCGATCCCACGAGGACTTAATACCTAATCTATTAATTTTATGAGGTCAAATGATTACTAGTATCTAATAGGTTGATTGATTGATTGGGAATGGTGATGATTTTAAATTTAAAAATAAGTAAATAAAATTACACGAAAGTAGGTTTAAGAAAATTCAATATTAAGAAACTATCTAGGGTTGTGAATCTTTCTAATATCTTTTAAAAGATAAAGTGGTCATTTCATGTTTGTGTAATAAATCGGTTTACTAACCTGGAACACGAAATTATATGAAAGTCTCTGTCGATGGTCAGACGCAAATACCCAGTATAACCCAATTGAACCATATGTCTATGTCAACCAAATTGCCTGGATTCATTAAGTTTAAGTTCCAATTATGGCTACCTCCGCCTGACAGGTATATATCTATCATGTAAGGAAATGTATTAAAGGGTTATCTATCCTCAAGGAAGATCATGTGCTACTAAGTCTAAGGCTGAAACCTAAAATTCCTTTGTCAAGTTTATTTTAGATTTACCAGATCAATCTTATTAGTGCCAAATAACAAGACGCATTAAGCTTAAGACTTTAATAAGTAAACCCTTAAATTACCCAAACTACAAAATAATCCCTTATAAACCAGTGATATTAGAATTCATCACAACCCTAGATAACTAACTTAGTTACGACACATAACTAGGGCTAGTAAAAACTTAAAAGTAAAAGACATAAAATAAAATGCTGAAAAGTAAATGCGGTAAAGTAAATACTGAAAAGTAAAATTACAAAAATAAAATGTTAGGGTTAAAGGATCTACTTTTACTACTACTATTTTAGATATCTCTCTTAATATAATATATTAACTTGTGATAACATTACCAACCAGCCATATAGGCGGTAACCTGATTAAGTCAAATTAAGTCCAACCAACCATTAAGGCGGTAACAATATTGTCCATAAACCAGCCATATAGGCGGTAAATTACCAACCGACCAACCAGGCGGTATCCTTGCTTAATTAAATTAAAATCAATTTAATATCAATTACCAACCGGCCAATATAGCGGTATCCTCATTAAGTCAAATTTTAAATAGTGAATATATTATAATTAGAGAGATTAATCTAAATAGCAGTAATAAAAGTTTTACCTTTCACTCTAGCAGTGGGAAGTCACCTGCTCATAGCTGAATAGTAAAGACTGAAAAAGTAAAGAAAGTAAATTATTATTACAGAACGTAAATAAAATTTATTTCCAATTTTTTTTATTATTAAAACTAGATATAAAACTCCATATTTACATCAGAGAATTCAGAGAGGAAGGTACCTCTGAAACTGAAACCTAGAGCTGAATTTATAGGCCTCGGTAAGGTGTAAGCGTCAAGACACGCGCTTCACGTCGCGACGCGCCACATGTCGCGCTCTGGTTGGCTGCTTCAGATTCTTATCCGATGACATGGCGATGTGGATAATTGACTCAATAATTTTGCTGATGTGGCGATGATATGGCGATGACGTAGCGATGATGTGGCAACACGTGGCGAAAGTGATTTTCGGCACCGTAGCATGCTGACACGTAGCACGCTGTGATTGGCTGATGATGACGTGACGCTGACGTGGCGAGTTGACTTGGTCTAGTACTAATGTGGATGATGACATGGCTGACACGTGGAGTGACATGTGGCAACACGTGGCGATGGTGATTGTCGGCACCATAGGATGATGACACGTGGCACGGCGTACGTTAGCAGATCGACTGTGATGTTGACATGTGGCACGACGCACGTTAGCAAGTCAAACTTTTCAGATTCTGACACGTGTCCCCCGGTGCACGTTAGCAGCTCATGGCGCATGTTAGGCGTCGGGACGCCTAAGGCTTGCGCGTCGTGATGCTCAAAATTACCGAATTGCCCTTTTGTCCGTTTTTCACTGTTTTGGCCCCAAATCACCTCCATAGAGTCCTGAAACTTTATTTATCTATAAAATAACACAAAACGCATCAAAATATTCACAAAACTCAAGAATCTATTCAAAATATTAGGTCAAATTGGTGAGAAATAGTGATACATTTACCACTCATCAATGTTGTGTGTTTTATTTTTGCAATTTTTATCTTCTGCATTTTGTGTGTGTTTTTGTGTGTTTTAAAATCGAAAAAACCCAAAAAAAAAAGTTCAATGATTTGATTGTTTGTTTAGTTAAAGAGTTTTAGGAAAAGATAAATGTTAATTTTCACTTTTATCCCTATTTTGAATTTCATATCTAGGTCAGACTCGTGCGCACTAAAAAAAAAAAGTTTTGTAAGCAGGTAGATAATAAAGAATTAACAAATTGACTAGTTAAAATAATCGGTGGTTGATAATGACTGTTTGCCTGAGTTTCTATTTCTGTCTACAATTATTTATTATGTGAGGTATGAAAAAAAAAAACTAAACTTAACCAAGCAAGTACTTAGTAACCGGGCATCTTGCCTCAGTAAGCAGTGTTAGTTCGCGTCAAACGGGAAAGCTTGTGTTAGTTTATTAAACATCTGAGATCCGAGTGATTAAGTCCGTAGGGGTTTTTTAACACCTAGTGCCCTAAAACCATCTAGTTTGGGAGCCACTGACCCAAAGCTCGCTACATGGATCAAAGATGTTGTATATAAAAAAAATAAAAATAAAATCAGAAAAATCACATACCTCACCTGTGCTGATTGTATTAGACAGAACAATTTTAGATACTCAGGTTGGTTTGACCCATTAACTACTAAAAGTTGAGACGAAATCACCGAGTTGACAACTTAGAATCGAAGCTGTTTGCAGAATTATTCACACACACACTTTGAGTCTGATTTAGATATTTTGTTCAAAAGAATGGAAATTATTTGAAATATGCGTTTTGAAGGTTCCTTTAACTTTGATACTAGACATTCTCTGAGGACGTTATTTATATATCTATTCTTTTCTTTTCTTTTCTCGTGTCTTTTTGCTTTTGTGTGCATTAGTTTTATTTTCTTTTTGCTTTTGTGTGCATTAGTTTGACGTTTGTGGGTATCGTCACTGTAAACCCTCACGAGACTACAACTCGTCCACTAGGGACACTTAGGGGTTTAAAGGCTTGTTGCATACGCTAAATGCAACCGTGATCCCTACGAAAGTGGCATAGTTAAATTTTATTTTAAAGATGTTTATATTATTTTATTCTATGTTTTGCTCAAGGACTAGCAAAATGTTAGGTTTTTGGTTGTGATGAGTGGTAATTATATCACTATTTCCCACCCATTTTACCTAATATTTTGTATAGTTTCTCGAGTTTTGTGAACGTTTTGATATGTTTTATTGTTATTTTACAGATAAATAAAGTTTGGGAAGCATTGGAAGCAATTTGGGGCTAAAACGGAGAAAAAAGACAAAAGGGGCATTTTGGTAATTTGGCACATCGCGACACGCAAGCCTTCTGCGTCGCGACGTCTAACGTGCGCCGCTTCATGCTAACCTGCACCGGGGACACATGTCACAATCTGAGAAGTTTACTAAAATGCGTCGTGCTAACATGCGCCTGCCACGTGTCAACATTAGAACAGATCTGCTAACGTGCGCCGTGCCACGTGTTAGCTTCTTATTCGGCCGCATACGTGTCCGCCACATGTTAGCCATGTCAGCATCCAATCGAGTCATCGAGCCACGTGTCACCACGTCATCAATAGCCAATCATTGTCCGCCACGTGTCAGCATCTCAGTGGACCGAATCATAACGCGTGCCACTTGTCGAAATTCTATTGGACCGACAGAAACCACGTGCCACGTCAGCAAGTCAACAATTCCACACGTGTTTGACCAGTCAACACGTCGCCACGTAGCGACACAAGAAGGAATTGCGCGTCGCGACGCGTGGACGATCAGATTGCCTATAAATTCAGCCATTTGCACCTTATTTGATTTCGTGCTTTCCTTAGTATTTTTCCTAGTTTTTAAGGATTGCATCTATTTTTGTAAATTATTGTAATAATTAAATTATGTATTTTTATTTTTAATTTAATTTTAATATTTTATTTTTCATTTCTTTTATGTTTTTCAGTTAAATTTCCGCTGGGGTAAAAGGTAAAACATTTAATATAATTATCTAGGTTAATCTCACTTAATTATAATATTTAAATTATAATTTAACTGGATTAATTAATGGTAAACTTTATTACGGCCTATATGGTCGGTTAAAATATAAATTACTTTACCGCCTATATGGCTGGTGTAGTTGGACTAAATGGATTACTGCCTATATGGCTGGTTTTAAATGTTTAACATTATTAATTCCTGAGAAAGCAGAACAGAAAATAATTTATATATTATAATAAGTGAGATTCCTAGATATGAAATATTAAATGTGGATCCTCTAACCCCCAGCATTGTCTTTTATTCTAGGGAAGTGATGAAACACAATATTCACACACTTAATAATTGATTTTTTTATGGATAATTATTTAGTTTGTTTCTTGAGTCTTAAGCTTAATGCTTCTTGTTGCCTGATCACCAATAAGATTGATGTGGTAAACTTAAAATGAACTTGGAAAAGGAATTTTAGGTTTCAGCCTTAGATTCAATAGCTCACGATCTTCCTTGAGGATAGATAAACCTTTAATAGATTTCCTTGCAGGATAGGAATATACATGTCGGGCGTGGGTAGCCATAATTGGAACTTGAACCTAATGAATTCAGGTAATCTGGTTAACATAGACATATGATTAATTGGGTTATTTGGGTATTTGTGTCTGGCCATCGACAGAGGCTTTTGCATAATTACGTGTTCCAGGTTAGCAAATTAATTTATTACACATGTATAAGAGAATCAATTCATCTTTAGATTAATATTGTGTGGAGTCACAACCTTAGATATTTGTGTCAGTTGTTTATTTTCCTTAGTAATTTCTTTTGTGACTTTAATTTATTTATTTAGCAAATCCACATTCAACCAACCAATCAAGTGATCATTCTCTTCTCCCTCAATTAGATACTTGTAATAAATAGTATCAACAATTAATAACAATAGCAAGAATTAAGTCCTCGTGGGATCGATATTTTTATACTACTTCAACGATACGTGCGCTTGCATTATATACGTGTGATTACGCACCGGTTAATACACATTAATTATGAAATGACCATTAGGTCCCTATCGCATGTGTTTTTTGTTTAACGGTTAAACAATTTATAAATAATCTCCATTATTCATAAAAGATACCCTAGTGCTCTACGAGTATATTTCATTAGTGAGACTCTCTAGATTCAGGCATATCCGTCACAAAATCTAATTTTGTGTCCATAATTCACCCACCCGTAAATTATGCCGACCACGGATAAACTCGCTGATTGATACAAGTCGAGGTCATTGCATACGTATAATCCCTCCGTCACAGGTATCCGGATTATCCCAGATATAGATATAAATGTCAAATCTCTATAGGTATAAGCGTGTCGACATATCTATTAGCAATCTTTTAAAAACACTTGGAACTTACTTCCGAAGTATACCACGGCCATGGATTAAACAGACTGCTAATCATATAATGGACACATATGCCCTGTACACATGACTAATGGATCCTTTCTTGATATACACCAGATATCATGAGCATAAGTCCACACCCAATGAACAGAGGTCTGATCATGATAGATCGGTGTCATGACTGCCATCTAAATGTGGAGGATAACTCATATATCCACAGTGGTGTCTCAAGTCAAAGAATCAGTATGTTACTCAACCCAAGAAGATTCCTATTGACGTTGGTGTATCATCTATAGGTAATCGTCGGTGAGTCATTCAGTGTTTATCAAATAAACACTTACAAGTCTATACGAGTCTCCCGAGACTCATGGTTCATTGGGATTAACCATCGGACTAAGTCTGATATTTGACATGTATTAGTCTCAACAGATTTTACTAACCAACCCGTGTCAGTAAATCTTGACCAGCAACTTAGTTTGATAATGTATTTCTAGTAGTGTCCCTTCCCAATGTCAATTACAAGCTACGTTGTAATTGCGCACTACATTATATATTATTGGGTCTTTGTCTAATATATATATATATATATCACTAAATACGATTTAGTTTCAATCTAATGAATTAGATTGAATATATATAATAAAAGACAAGAGGTGTTACCATAATTTAGTAATATTATAGAAAAATGTATTACTCGTATTCATGAATCAGACATAAATACGATCCAGATTGGCGCTTCAAGCACCAACCCTAACAATTTCTCTCTCTTGCTCTAGTGCTAATCCACGATATCATATACACGTCTTAATGTGTATCACATACGCTTAGCCCTCAAGAACTCACCTAGCGCTCAAAAGGTAGGCAACAACAAGTAAGCCCGCTATGACATATTGAGTTTGTCAAACAAACCCAATTGTTTCCTTTAACTAGCATCATTCATTTTTTTTGTAGAAACTAAGTTCTACATCAATATGACTCAGATGCCACGTCAACATTGTGCTTCAACTACTAAGTTGTCTAAGTATTTACGGATCAAATCCAAAATACTATGTAGACAACCGCAAACACAACACTAATAGCAAACTTCTACTCTATGAGGTCACTATGCAACTTCATAAGTCGATACTTCATAAGTTGCCACTAATTCCACTCATACAGTAGAATCATCTGTGACACTTTCACTACATCTTTTCTGATTCTTTATGACGTAGACTGTCTAACGTCATAACTAGACTCAAAACTAATTTGACCCTTATGGTTGCAAACTTTATTCTTTATTAATGAGAAACTCGTTCTCAATATCTCAAAGATAATAAAGAACATGTTTCAAGACACATCTAATGGTCTAAAAAGTATTAAAATAACTCATAACAATTACGATTAAATTGATATCTCTAATCGCACTTAATATAGTATTCATTATGCCATCATCCTATTATGCATAAGATTGACTGGACATTCTAATCAATTTCTCTTTAGGCAAAGGAATCATCATTTACGAAATATGAATATTATATATTATAGATATACTAACTGTCAAACAGTTATACTAACTGTCACACAGATAGTCACATTGTGTCCTTTATTAGATCATATCTAATGTACGGCTAATAGGAGTATCTCTCAAGTCTCTTAGTTTTATATCATATATAAAACTTTATATCGATTATAATAGAGACCACTCCCATTATTTTAATGAAGAAAATAAGACTCAGGTAAACCTTTTATCTGTTTAACATCTCATTATTACCTTAATAATGATAATGTCATTATGATGTAAAATACTAGAAATAAATTTGTACGCTCCCACTAACCCTTCTACCTCATATGTATTCTCTATGTTTTGATAAAATCAGACAATCTGACTGATATCAAAATTAGAAAACACAAAATTCCAGAAAGCTCATCTGAGTCTACAATTGGCTCTATAAGCTAATATACTAAATTGTAATCTTAGCATAATACAAACTCCATGGCCATTCCAAAATGAACTCTTCAAACTACGAAATCACAATGAATCTTTTATCTGAAGAAACCATTCAGAAATGCCAATTTGTATTCTTTAGCTAAAATGTACAATTTAATATCATCATGATGAGTGGTAAATATATCACTACTTCCCACTCATTTAACCAAATATCTTGTAAAGTTTCTCGGTTTTGTGAATGTTTCAATGTGTTTTAGTGTATTTTGCAGAAAAAATAAAATTGGGTCTTAATGGAATCATTTAGGACGAAATGTGGGTCAAATAAGGGAAAAAATGGACTTGGTATTTTGATTTTGGAGATTGGAAACTTGAAAGGGCGTCACGAAGTACAGTTTCAGAAATTCCAGTTTTGCGCAACTATGGTATTTTAGGAATAACTTTTTACACCGATATCGGATTGAGGTGATTCAAGTTGCAGATTAAAGAAGACTCGAATATCTACAACTTTTAAATTTTAAATATTTTCAAATTCCGAAGTTTCAAAATCGAAATTAACGAAAATCCAATATATTTTGCGTAATTACTAAAGTCATTATCAAAAAAAATAAAAAAATGGAAAATGACAATTTACAATTGTCAAACTTCCACAAAACATGCTTGCATGTTTGGTGGAGTGTTTTGTGGAGTGTCTTGTGGCATGTTTGGTGGAGTGTTTGGTGGAGGATTTTGTGGAGTGTTTGGTGGAGCAATTGGTGGAAGCCTTTAGATTTACCTATAAATACCAAGCCATTTCATTTGTAATTCTCATGCTTTCCTTAGGTTTTTGTAAGGAATTTAAGGATTGCATTTTGTTTGTATTTATTTTCAGTATTTAATTTATGCATTTTTATTTTCAGTAATAGTAGTAGTTTATTTTCTTTATGTTTTGTAGTTAATTTTCCGCTAGGGGAAGGGTGAAGCTTTTATTATTTTAGTTTAGATTAATATATCTTATTTAAAATATGGAAATTATAATTTAACATAAAAGGTTATACCGCCTTAATGGCTGGTTTTATTTATTTGACATAATGTGACACCGCCTATATGGTCGGTCTTTATGTGACAGATGATTACCGCCTATATGGCTGGTTTATGGACAAATAATGATACCGCCTTTATGGCTGGTTGGATTTAATTGGAAATCTGACTTAATGAGGATACCACATATATGTTCGGTTGGTAATATCACTGATAAATTTCATATTATAATAAGGGACATTTCTAAATTAGATGTAGTAAATGCCCAACCCCCAGCATTTTATTTTTATTCTAGGGAAGTGATGAAACACAATATTCACATGCTTAATAATTGATTTTAATATATTGGGTAATTCTTTAGTTTGTTTATTTAATCTTAAGCTTAATGCTTCTTGTTGCCTGATCACCAATAGGATTGATATGGTAAACTTAAAATGAACTTGGAAAAGGGATTTTAGGTTTCAGCCTTAGACTCAATAGCTCACGATCTTCCTTGAGGATAGATAACCCTTTAATAGATTTCCTTACATAATAGGAATATACCTGTCGGGCGGGGGTAGCCATAATTGGAACTTGAACTTAATGAATTCAGGTAACTTGATTAACATAATAATATGATTAATTGGTTATTTTGGGTATTTGCATCTGACCATCGGAAGAGGCTTTTGCATATCTTCGTGTTCCAGGTTAGCAAACTAATTTATTACACATATATAAGAGAATCAATTCATCATTAGAATAATATTGTGTGGAATCACAACCCTAGATTTTTGTGTCTTTTGTTTATTTTTCCTTTGTATTTTCTTTTGAGTCTTTATTTATTTATTTAGCGAATCCACATTCAACCAACCAAAAGCAATCAATCTCTTCTCCCTTTAATTAGATACCTGTAAATAAATAGTATCAATAATTAATAACAATAATAGAAATTAAGTCCTCGTGGGATCGATATTTTTATACTACTTGAATGATACGTGCGCTTGTGTTATACGCGTGTGATTACACCGGTCAAGTTTTTGGCGCCGTTGCCGGGGATTTATTTTTCTTGAGTTATTAATTTTGAAGCTATCTAATTTACTTGTATCTAATTTTCTTTATTTTTATCTGTAATTTTTATTTCTTTCTTTTATTTCAGGTGGTTGAACAATGGAATACTATTGGGATATTGAAAGATTACGAGCTTTACTAGAAGAAGATACACCCCAATTCAGGGAGCAACAGTCCGGTTTTCTAAGGCCTGTTGTCCAGCCCAACAATTATCACTAGATGGCAGAACCAATCAATTCTACATTTGCTCAACAGAACGAAATGGGGAGATGTGTAATATGTGATGGTAACCACCCGAGCGATCAATGTATATACCTTTCAGAGTAGCAAAATTATTGGAATCATTCAAGGTATGAAGAACCATCATACTTTCCATCTTATCCACCATCCACCTTTGATCTTCATCAAGAACCAGAACCATCAGAGGAAGATCAGATGATTGACATTCTCAAAGATTGGTTCAAGAAGCAAGATGAAAAGTTGGATACAATGCTTGAATCAGTCCAAAATCAATTCGAACGTATTCAGAGACAATCAGCATCCATTCAGAGACTGACAGAACAAATGAGATAATTAACAGAAAATCAGAGCTACATACCTCAAGGAGCATTTTCAGATGAAACTAATGAAGCCTTCGAGTATCCAGAATTTCATGATGACATTTTAACTGAGGAAGAGGTTGAGCAGTATCAACAACCAGAGGTATCAGTTCAGGAGCCCAAACCAGCAAAGTCTTTGTTTGATTTTTATTATTCAGATTCTGACGAGGATGAAGAAGCTGAGCTGTTAGTACCAACTACACCAAAAAATGAGGATGGAATTATGTATCCTCAAAATGAAGATCTTGGAGCGTCCATTGCACAAATGTTTGAAGAATATCTACATGAGCCGGTCATATAAGAGGATGAAGACCTAAAATCTGACATCTCTTTACATCCTCAGGTTGACACTTATGAAGCATGCATTTCACAGATGATAGATGAAGAATTGAATGCGGAAATTATAAAATACATTTGTGAAGAAAAAGTGGAGCAAGATGCTGAACAAGTAGAGGAGCAAATGACCGACCATATTGAAGATCTCATACATTCAGGAGAAACATCACTGTTTTTGGGAGTACTGTATGACACATAAATTGGTGACGTTGTTCCAGGCTCGCGGGTCGGTTAGGAGTATGGAGTAGCCCGTGGGGGACTAAATCGGAGAAATAAATGGAGTCGCCACCCAATGTGAACTGGGAAATGATTTAAGGTCGCACTCACCCCTTGCAAGGGAAGACCTCAAACTGTTGGGTTCGGAATGGTCCCTTACTTATGCCACTTGTAATGAAAGGATTTGTTCGATAATCTAACTGAGTCTACACAACATTCATGCGTAAGGACAACCTACTTCTAAGTTCGCATACATAAAATTAAAACCTATATCTAAGTTTACATGCATAAAAGTAAGTCGGAACAATGGCAAGCATACAATTCCATGAACGCATTAAACTAATACATACAGAAACATAAATAAATGACAATTATCTAAGCATAAAAATTAAAGAGAGATGATCAAATTCCTAACATGAAGAAAATAAATAAATCATGCATAAAAAAATAACATATTATTCCTAATGAACAACGGATAAACACAAAATTGGATGAAACGAAATATGTGTGTCTCTCAAGCGGTACGTGGCATCGTATCCCAAGTACAGACCACACTATCGTCCATTCGGATTCGGCTACAGAATTTACGTCTGGGTTTCCATCCGATATACCGCGAGAGATAACACAAAATCATTCATCCAATGACCACAACATACATAAATCAAAGATACACATGCGAAGAAATAATAATAAATAATGAGAAAAAGAAAGGGAATAGATAAAAGGGTGCCCTCAGGTCTAACCTCTTAAGTCGTCTCTTGGAAGTGCGTTACGCGGTTGTCGGAAGGGTTGATGCTCCGTAACTTTTCCGATTTACTGGTTCGTTGTTTTCCTTCGTTGCCTCGCTGTTTTGGGCTGCTGTTTGCTCTGTTTTGCTACTGTTTTTGGGTCACTATTTTTGTTGTTATTTTGTTGGTTTTTATCTTGCTGTTTACTGGGTAGTTTTTTGGGCAATTTTAGGGGCGGTTTCTGGGCAGTATTTTTGGTGATTTAGGGTAGTTTGCTGGGCAGTTTCGGTTAAGGGTTAATGGGACTTTTTTTTGTTCACTGTTTGGGGGCTAAAGTGGACGTGAGGGCTGCATGAAAGAGGGACGTGTGCATGGCTTTGTAAATGACGTAGCTGAGTGGGTTGAGGGGCTGCTTTCACGTAGAGGGTTTATTGTTTGTTGTCTTGTTCGGCAGTGTGCGTGAGGGCTGGTCGTGCATGTATGTTACGTGAAAAGGGAATGTGTTGTGTCTTTTTGTGCCTTTGTCTTCACGTGGTTGTGTGTCTTCTGATTGCCGTGAATCAATGTCTTTTTATTTGTGTGAGTGGCTTTTGTGGATTGCCTTCACGTGGCTCAGTTTGTTGGTTGTTAATTATTCTCTCGTTAGGTGCTAAAAGGGTCAGCTGTCTCGATGCTGAGTGTCTAGGGTTTGGGTTTATTATATAGTGCGTATAGTGAGGGAGTAGGGAGTGACTTAGGGTTTTGTGAGTTATGGCAAGAGGCTAGGGTTGGTGTTTTCGTGATGCCGGGAGATTTGTTTTTGTTTGTGGCTTTACATGTTGCCGTGTGTTTTTGAGAAGGAGGAAGGCTCGTGTAGTTTTAGCTATTAGGGTTTTTGACCGGCGTAAACAAACATGTATAACGCAAACGTACGTATCGTTCAAGTAGTATAAAAAGTATCGATCCCACGAGGACTTAATACCTAATCTATTAATTTTATGAGGTCAAATGATTACTAGTATCTAACAGGTTGATTGATTGATTTGAAATAGTGATGATTCTAAACAAGTAAATAAAATTCCACAAAAGTAGATTTAAGAAAATTCAATATTAAAAACTATATAGGGTTGTGAATCTTTTGTTGGGAAATCTCTAAGTCCCGAGGATCGAATCAAGCATAGAAACATAATGCGAATACTCGAAGAAGTTGCGGAATACTTACATCGATCGGTTGAGGTGATGCGGTGAAGAAAAAAACTTTTTTCTCCCTCCTTGGTGCATTCGCAGTGAGCAGAATTTAGGCTCCTCAAATTCGGCCATCAACAAGTTCCAAGCTCCAATGGTGATTCCTTGCTCACGGGTTGGTTTCCCTATCACCTTCGCAAGACTCAAATGGTGTGCTAGCACTATTGATTTCGCCACAAAAATCATCACATTGCTTCTTCCTTGCTCACGGTTTTTACCCAGAAAAACAGAAGAAGAACAGCCCACTTTGGGCGTGAATGAGGGAGGAAGAAGGAAGAGAGAGAGAGTTGGTATTTGGCAAAAAGTGTATCTAATACACTTATGAATTTTCAAAATTCATTTTCTTATTTTTGCTTTCCAAAAGTCAAAGCGATAAAGTTTTGCCAACAACTACCATCAATCAATCAAATTGTCACATCACTCAAAGTGACATGTGATTTGACCCTTGATGTGACTTGCGGGCCGCACTTGAATTCGAAATGCGAGTGCGCTCGCAAACACTATCGGGCTCGGGTTCGCTAATTCCAAATTAACGAATTTTTCGTTACGACGTAATTAAATGATTATGTCTAGCAAAATCACTATTCACGTCGCTTACGAATTAATTCTAAATTAACTAGTTTGCCCAAATTAAATTCTGAATTTAATTCCGCGTCGAAATCCAATTTCGTATAATATATCGAATATATTATTTTATCGATTAATTCCAAATTAATCGTTCTCTCTCTTTTAATGATATTTTATCCCAGATAAAATATCTCCGTAATTAATCCCAGATTAATTTTCTCTCTCATTTAATTAATCCCAGATTAATAAAGTGCGAGTCATACGTCATCGGTGAATCTTTGGGAAGCGACCCATGAGATCCCCGGATATGTTGGCAGTAAATTCGGTCGTCGGACTATCTGAACACGTAAGTACCTTGTACTACGTTTTTACCGATTTACAAGACAAGGTTGGCTTCTAGCAAAGCGCCATGCCTACCCAATTCTCCAGAAATATCCTTACAGGAATATGTGATCTATATCAGGCGTAGTATACATAGTATTGCATATTTCGATCCAGTATCGGATGTCACGTGCAAGGTCTGGGGCTGGAAATGTGTCTGCCCCGTACAAAGCACATATCGGATCTCTGGTAACTAGTCTCTATAATCGGATATACATGACCTAGTCATAATATCCTGATAGCTGCAGCATATAAGAGAACGAGTTTCGTATCCTACGTGACCATCATCTCCACTATGACTGGAATGATACTTCCGTCTTGACATCACACCCAACACACTACGATTCTCAATATACCCAGCAGAGGCGTACACAGAACCTGTTAAAGCCCTGGACGACCTAAAACCAAAGCATATTGATTGTCGCAAGTATTAGCGGTGCAAGTCTCAAGTTAAGACCAAATACACCTACCCTGATTTCGGACTTCCATAGACACATAGTCATACTACCAATGGAATTCCGAGGGGTCTATCCAGAGCGAAGATGTTTTCCGTACCATCGGTAAAACATAACCTCCTACTACACTTGCATGGGTATCCTATACCCAAATATATGATAACTATGTCGTTATGCCCTCACAACGCGCACAAGTGTAATACTAGTCTTTTGCGCATTATCGATGTCTGATCTCGATAATACTCTGACTAGAGATTTTAATGATTAAACCTTCGTGGATTGATACTGTCTCATATCATCTCAATCCAGGAACTAATCATAAGGACCTCCTATCATTTATACATCTTGGTGATCTAATCACAAATGATAAGAGAGCAATTTCCTTTGTCACATAGTTAATTTGTACAACAACACCATGATCTGTACAAATAGTGACGCTATGAGTCATAACTGTCCAACATCTTTCTAATATCTTTTAAAAGATGAAGTGGTTATTTCATGTTTGTGTAATAATTGGTTTACTAACTTGGAACATTAAATTATGCAAAAGCCTTTATCGATGGTCAGACGCAAATACCCAGTTTAACCCAATTGAACCATATGTATATGTCAACCAAATTATCTGGATTCATTAAGTTTAAGTACCAATTATGGCTACCCCCGCTCGACAGGTATATGTCTATCCTGTATGGAAATCTATTAAAGGGTTATCTATCCTCAAGGAATATCATGGGCTATTAAGTCTAAGGCTGAAACCTAAAATTCTTTTGTCAAGTTTATTTTAGATTTACCACATCAATCTTATTGGTGATCAGACAACAAGAAGCATTAAGCTTAAGACTTAATAAGTAAACCTTTAAATTACCCAAACTATAAAATAACCCATTATAAACCGGTGATATTAGAATTCATCACAACCCCAGATAACTAACTTAGTTACGACACATAACTAGGGCTAGTAAAAAATTAAAAGTAAAAGACATAAAGTAAAAATGCTGAAAAGTAATTGCGGTAAAGTAAAAACTGAAAAGTAAATTACAATAAAATAAAATGCTAAGGTAAAAGGATCAACTTTTACTGTTTACTATTTAGATATCTCCCTTAATATAATATATTAACTTGTGATTATTTTACCAACCGTCCATATAGGCGGTAACCTGATTAAGTCAAATTAAGTCCAACCAGCCATAAAGGCGAAACCAAAATAAACCTGCCATATAGGCGGTGAGAAAATTTAATTACCAACCGACCAATCTGGCGGTATCCTTGATTAGTCAGGTTTAAACCAGATTAAAATGAATTACCAACCGACCAATATAGCAGTATCATTTTTAAGTCAAATTTTAAATAGTGAATATATTATATTTAAGGGAGATTAATCTAAATAGCAATAGTAAAAGAATTACCTTTCACCCTAGCATGGGGAAGTTACCTCTTTATGGTGAATAGTAAAAACTGTAAAAATAAAGAAAGTAAATTACTGTTATTACAGAACGTAATTAAAATTAATTACAAAACTAAAATTTAAAATAAACTAGATAGAAAACTCTCTATTTACATCAGAGAAATAAGAGAGGAAGGTACATCTGAAACTGAAACCTCGAGCTCAATTTATAGGCGCGGATAGGCTTTGGGCGTCGCGACGCCAAAGGTTATAGCGTCGCGACGCCGGTCTCTTTTGGCGTGGCATTCTGAGGGCTTGACACGTAGCGATTTTGGATATGGAGATAAGGTGACACGTGGCAAGGCATCTGAGAGCTCAATGAATACGACACGTGGCGGCTCATGATTGGCTGATTTCAGATTCTTATCTTCCACGTGTCAATTGCGGATAAGTGAGTCAATAATTGAGCTGACGTGGCAACACGTGGCGATTGTGACTGTCGGCACCAAAGAATGATGACAAATGGCACACTGTGATTGGTTGATGATGTCTTGGCGATGATGTGGCACTTTGACTCAGTCAACCGGTGATGTGGATGATGATGTGGTAGACACGTGGAGTGACACGTGGCGATGGCGACTGTCGGCACCGTAGGATAATGACACGTGGCACGAAGCACGTTAGCAAAGTCAAACTTTTCTCAGATTCTGACTTGTGGACCCGGCGCACGTTAGCAAGTCTTGGTGCACCAAAGGCTTGCACGTCGCGACGCGCCAAAATTACCAAAATGCCATTTTCGTCCGTTTTCACTGTTTTGGCCCCAAATCACCTCCAGAAAGTCCTGAAACTTTATTTATCTACAAAATAACACAAAACACATCAAAATATTCACAAAACTCAAGAAATTATACAAAAATATTAGGTTAAACGAGTGGGAAATAGTGATATAATTA
>SKCR01017129.1:0-95782 GCA_019454045.1 Zanthoxylum bungeanum
TGAATTTTTGACTAAAAACCAATCAAAAACAACACAACGAAAAATAAAAACAAGATACTAGTCAACTATTCCCCTCCTCCAAACCTAATTGAGACATTGTCCCCAATGTATAAAAAAAGTTTAGAAAATAGTACCTGGTTAGCGTGGAATTCTACATCTAAAAAGAAAAATAAAGTTAAGATCTAGATTTATCTAATGTTTCTTACCACGATCGTTATCGGACCAATTATCATGGAAATGATAAGGTCAATTTGTGGCTCAAAGGCTAAGAGTTGGTCAATTAAATCATTGGCTGTTCTGGCAGTGTAGAGGATATCTTTTACGGGTTTTGAAAGGAACCCATTTCTCTGGGAATCTTCAAGAAATACAAAAACAAAGTCAAAAAATCCATCAACATTAAACAGTCCAATTGGTTTTCAGTGTATGTTCAGTTTACCCAAGATAGCACTGTAAATATTTCCTCCATTATGCCGAAGTCACCTGGAAAACAATAAAAGCATCAGCACGATTAATCATTTCAACAAGTCATTTGGACATACCTGGCACGATGCAATCCTCTCCGTTTGATTTTCCGATAAGATTCGCCTATGCCAACAGTTTTGGGATGATTCCCAAAACTTGATTACCTTCGTCCTGTACAGCCCTTGAAGCATACCTCATTCGTCCAAGATTGTCACCGCCATATACTAAGTGCATATTCATCTCAGCTATGACTCTACCCAATTCTTGTGCTGCCTCAGTGAATTCTTTTTAGATCCAAAACTAGTCCCGCAAAATACACAGATGTTAACAACTCGTCTTCTTGAAGTTTCTTCCATTTTTTTTTTTATTTTACTCTTTCAATCTGAGTGTCTACAAGAGGGCAGTGACGTGCTGAATTTATAGATCCTGAAAATGGATGAGTAATAATTGCACTAGTACCTGCCAAATGATAATTATTAGCTAAATACTAAAATAAATCGTGAAAGTCAAGAAGCATGATCCTGTCGGTGAAAATAAAAGAAAATAACAAAACAAATCATAATTATTAGTTAAAGACAAATAGATAATAATATGTACATATAGTAACTGCTTGAATGACATCTATGTGTGAAGGACAAGCTTCCCATCCAATTTTCTTATAAATTGGCAAACAAGGTCTTTTAAAGACAGATTCCCGAGACTTAATTGTTGTCTTTCTCTTCGAAACTGTGTATGTAAATTATGAATTACGTGATACACATATGCACTTGGATGCGTCTCAAGAGTCAATGATATGTCATCTAAAGACTCCTTACTCATGCCAACCCTAATGAATTTTATTTTATCTTCGCGGTTATCAGACACCATTCCTAAAGAACGACAATGAGTATTACATATACAGCGTGCACATTTATAATAAACACCTAATCGTTTAGCTCTTCTTTTCTTAGCATAGGCACTTCATCCTAAACTAGGCATAATGAAATAAAAGAGTCAGATGACTCACCTGCCAATCAGATTCGTGCTTCAATTATCCATTGAATGTCACTAGGAATACCTTTGATCATCAGAAGTCTTATTCACTCAATGCGTGTATTGTAGACTTTCATTAGAGAGTTTTGAGGGAGATAAGGAAAATGCTTGAGAAGATTTGCGAGAACGTCTTCCATCCTGTCTGTGACTTTCCTCCTACAAATTAAACCACACAAAATAAAACACACCAAATCTCAATATATACACAAACTGCATGGGTTGCCTCTCTGCTAGCGCTAAGTTTAACGTCGTCTGCTAGACATGACTGCCCGAACGTTAGACTGGATCTGCAAGTGTGAGACTTTCTTTTTTTTTCACTCAAATGATTCTCCCTAATAGTGCTTAACACGTTGGCCATTGACCCTGAATGTGTTGTTGGAGTTGGGGTTATGTATCTCAACTACTTCGTAGGGTAACACCTGGGTAATCACAAATGACATGACCACCTTGATTTTAGCTTGCCATGGAAAAGTTTCAACCTTGAATTGTATAACAACACCCACTGCCCTGGTTCCAGTTGTCTTCGCACTATTTTTTTATCATGCCATTTATTGGTCTTTTCTTTGTACAATTTGGTATTCTCATAAGCATGAAGGCGAAATTATTCCAATTCGTTCAGTTGGTGGAGCCGTTTCTCTCCTACTGCCTGCAGATCAAAATTTAGCTTCTTCAGTGCTCAATATGCTTTATGTTCAAGTTCCACAGGCAAATGACATGTTTTCCCAAACACCATTCGGTATGGGGACATTCCAATAGGTGTCTTGTAAGCTTTTCGATAGGCCCATAATGCGTCATCTAATTTTATAGACCAGTTCCTCCTTGTTGATCCAACAGTTCTTTCCAGGATTCTTTTGATTTCTCTGTTGGAAACTTCAACCTGCCTACATGACTGCGGATGGTAAGCAGTGGAAACTTTGTGAGTAACTCCATATTTGGATAGGAGTGCATCAAAGTATCTGTTGCAAAAGTGTGTGCCACCATCACTGATGATTGCCCGATGTGTTCCAAGCGAGTGAAAATATTCTTTTTGAGGAATTTTAACATGACTTTGGAGTCATTTGATGGCAATATTATTGCTTCAACCCATTTGGAGACGTAGTCTACTACAACCAGAATGTACAGGTTTCCATATGATGGAACAAAGGATCCCATAAAGTCAATCCCCCATACATCAAATATCTCCACTTCGAGAATGATTTGAAGAGGTCATTCATTTCTCCTCGAAATATTTCCTGTTCTCTAGCACCTGTCACATTGAAGAACGAATAAGTGAGTATCTTTAAACAAAATAGGCCAGAACAAACCTGATTTTAGGACTTTTGCTGCAGTTTTATCTCCGCTGAAGTGTCCACCATATGGTGAGGAATGACAATGTTGTGGGACACTATTGACCTCCTCTTGTGGTGCACAACGTCGCAATAACTAATCAGCACAATGTTTGAATAGGTACGGCTCATCCCAGACATAGTGTTTGACTTCTTTGAAGAATTTCTTTCGTTGTCGAGGTGTCCATTCCAATGGCCATTTCCCTGATACTATGTAGTTTACATAGTTAGCATACCATGGGACTTCCTGCTGCTTGATGGCAATAACTGTTCATTTGGAAAAAGTTTATTTGATTGTCAGTTCATTGCCAGTTGTACCTCCATTCTCTAGCCTCGATAAGTGATCTACCACTTGATTTTATGTCCTTTTCCTGTCTCGGATCTCCACTCCAAAATTATTACAGTAGAAGCACCCAACGGATCAATATGGGCTTGGAATATTTCTTCGTGATCAGGTATTTGATTGTTGAATGATCTATGTAGACTGCCACTTTGGGACGCAACAAATAGGAGCAGAATTTATCAAAAATAAACACAACTGCGAGCAACTCATTTTCAGTTGTTTTGTAGTTGAGTTGTGCTTCATTCAAAGTTTTGCTGGCGTAATAAATGGTGTGAAAAAGTTTCGCCTTACGTTGTCCCAAAACTATACCTACAGTAAAATCACTAGCATCGCACATCACTTCAAATGGAAGCATCCAGTCTGGTGCTACTATGATGGGGGCAGAGACCAGCTTCCGTTTCAAGATCTCGAAAGTATGGTGACATTCTTTGGTGAAGTTGAAAGGCATGTCTTTCTCCAGCAGATTGCATAATTGTTTAGCAATCTTGGAGAAGTCTTTGATAAATCTCCTGTAAAATTCTGCATGCCCGAGAAAACTTCAAATCCCTTTGACGGATGATGGTGGAGGTAATTTTTCTATCATCTCGATCTTTGCTTAGTCTGCCTCAATTCCTTTCTGTGAGATCTGATGTCCTAGGACAATGGCTTCATGCACCATGAAGTGGCATTTCTCCAGTTGAGTACCAGGTTGGTATCTTCGTATATTTGTAACACTATTTCTAGATTTTGCAAACAATGGTCGAATGTGTCTCCAAATACTGAGAAGTCATCCATGAAGACTCCCATGCTTTGTTCTATCATGTTTGAAAAGATGGCCATCATGCAACGTTGAAATGTGGCAGGAGTATTACAGAGTCCAAATGGCATCCTGCAGAAAGCAAAAGTACCATACAGACATGTAAAAGTGGTTTTCTCCTGATCTTCTAGGGCGATGGCAATCTGATTGTATCCTGAGTATCCGTCCAGAAAATAATAGAATTCATGTCTCGCCAATCTGTCTAGTATCTGGTCAATAAATGGTATGTGAAATGATCATTCTATATTGCTTTGCTCAACTTCTTGTACTCCATACACATTTTCCATCCAGTCACTGTTCTTGTTGGAATCAGCTCGTTCTTTTCATTGGTGGCTACAGTCATTCCTCATTTCTTGGGTACACATTACATATGACTCACTCAAGTGCTGTCAAAGATGGGGTATATGATGCCTGGGTCCAATCATTTGATGATTTCTTTCTTTACGAATTCTTTCATATTGGATTCAATCTTCGTTGATGCTCCACTGTGGCTTTGTAGTAGTCGTTAATTAGGATTTTATGCATGTAAAATGATGGACTGATGCCTCGAATGTTTGTTATAGTCCAGCCAATAGCTCTCTTGTGCTCGCGTAACACTTTCAACAACTTATCTTCATGGACCCATGTTAGCGAGGAAGAAATAATCACAGGTAATTCAGAAGAGTTTTCCAAGTATGCATACCTGAGATAGCTCGGAAGTGGCTTTAGTTCCAGCTGCGGTGGTTCTTCAATCGAGGGCTTGATTCGCTCATTTTTTGGTAGTTCCAAACTTTCCACATGTGGTGTCGATCTGAAGCGGGAGGCCCCGTCAAGATAGTTGCATCATTGTTCTGGATGATACTATCTATTACATCAAGTCTGAAACATTCTTCCTCATTTTCATCATTCAGGAATTTCATGGCTTTGAAAACATTGAATGTTACTTCTTGGTCCTGCACCCTCATGGTTAGTTCACTTTTTTGTACATCAATAATAGTTTGACCAGTAGGCAAGAATGGTTTTCGAGGATGATGGGTACGTCTTTGTCTTCTTCCATGTCAAGGATAATGAAATCTTCTGGGAAAATGAATTTGTCGACTTTGACAAGCACACCTTCCACTACACCTCTCGGAAATGTGAGCGATCTATCAGCAAGTTGCAGAGTGACAGAGGTGGGATTTTCTTCTCCAATCTGTAGTTTCATGTAAATAGACAAAGGCATCAAGTTAATACTAGCATCTAAATCATACAAAGCCTTACCGAAGTAATGTTCTCCTATGGTGCAAGGGATGGTGAAACTGCCAGGATCCTCCAACTTTGGGGGAAGCTTCCTCTGAATGATGGCGCTGCATTCTTCTGTCATTGCTACAGTCTCATAATCTCTTAATCTTCGCTTTCATGATGGAATATCTTTCATGAATTTGACATAGCAGAGCATTTGTTCCAACGCTTCTACAAATGGAATGTTGATATGCAGCTTTTTGAAGATCTCTAGGAATCGAGCAAACTGCTTGTCTAGTTTGTGTTTCTGAAGACGTTGTGGAAAAGGTGGAGGTGGAGTAAATATTTCTCTATCATTTTCTTTTGCCTTTTTTCCTCCATCTGTGGATCTGATTCGCTGCTTTCTTTTGGAACATTCTCAGTAGATGTCTTGACTTCAACATCTTTGTTGATTTCAGTGCCTCTTTTCAAAGTGATTGCTTGGCATTGCTCATTCCATATGTTCCTTGGATCTGGTTCTGTGTTTCTAAGAAGGGTACCTTACATTCTGTAACTCTGAGCATTGGCCAGTTGTCCCATTTGATTCTCCAGTGTTTTCAAAGATAATGTTTGATTTTGAACCACAGCTACTAAAGCGTCGTATTTTGCTTCTTGCTTTTATTCTGGGCAAACACTTCTTCTATTCCTGGTTCTTTTTCATACTCCTGGCCTTTGTTATGCTGTTGGAATCTGGGTGGTGGATTGTTCATTTGCTCTGCAGTGTTGTTCCATACGAAATTGAGATGATTCCTCCAATCTGGGTTGTAGGTATTAGAAAATGGATTGTTTCCATGTCTGTTGAAATTGCTGACATAGTTTGTAGTCTCATCATGTTGGTTGTAAAATTCTGCCTCTGGTGCTCCTCCATATGGTGAACTTATGGATCCAGCATTAACCTTCATGTTAAGAGTTTCCAGACTTCTGCATATCTGATCCAGCTTGGCATTCATAGCTATGTTGGCTTATACTTCGTGGATTCCTGCTATTCGATGGATCATGCTTCTTTCAAGGAATTATTGTTGGTCATTTCTTCTATTCATTCCCAGGTCTGATCTTCTCCTTTTGCCATTAATGCTCCTCCAGCAGCAGCATCTATTATGGTTCTCATTAGTCCAGAAAGTCCATTATAGAAGGTTTGGACTTGTAGCCACTTTGCAATCTCATGGTGAGGACATTTTCGGAGTAATTCCTTGTATCTTTCCCAAGCTTCGCAGAGGGATTCTGAGTCATGTTGTACAAAGGATGTGATATTGTTCCTCAAATTTGCTATTCTGGCTGGGGGAAAGTTTTTAGCGAGGAATTTGGTGGCAAGAGTGTTCCAAGTTATGATGGAACCTGCTGGTAGTGAATGGAGACAAGCCTTAGCTCTCTCTTTCAAGGAATATTGGGAACACACGCAAACACATTGCTTCTTCTACCGCTGGGTTGTAATTGAATGTACCACAAACTGCCTGGAAGTTGATGATGTGGGCATAAGGATCTTCAGTTGCACTCCCCTGAAACTGAACTAATTGTTGTAACATCTGAATGCATGTTTTGATGTCACACGCTTTTGCTAGTAAGAGAGGAAGTACAATGCATGATATGAAGCCGTCAACCACCAGAATTGTTCTTTCTCAAATGGGAATTGGTGGTGCAACTTCCAAAGGTTCAGGTTCTTGATTGTTCATATCTCAATGAGCAATTTTAGATTACACTAATGAAGCCTTCGAGTACCAAAGATTTCAATATGACACCTTAATAGGAGAAGAGGCTGACCATTATCAAGAGCCAGAGGTATCAGTTCAGGAGGCTGAACAAATAGAATCTCAATTTGATCTGGATAATTGTCTGGTCGCTTATTACATTTTTTAGGAGAAATAAGAAAAAGAGCTACTAGAACCGTTCATACTAACCACGGAGGTTGAAGGCCTACAAACAAACATATCTTTACATCCTAAGGTTGACACGCATATGTCGGATGAAGAGCTGAATGCAGAAATGTTAAGATACAGCTATGAAGAAATGATGGAACAAGATGTAGGGCAAATACAAGAGCAAATATGGGAGTATAATGAGAATCTCTTGACGCCAGTTGAGACATCACATCATTGGGGAGTACATATCAAGGACACCGCCTATAAGCTTGACAGAATGGCACAACCATTCAAAGTCAAGCACCATACGAGACCTCCTGATTTTCTTTCTTTCCTTTCAGAACTACACAGAGCTATAAGGTGTAAGACGGAGGCACGAGAATTGAGTCAGACAAAATCCATTTGGCCACCTTATATTTGGAAAAGACGATGGAAAAGCAACGCACATGGCATTGTCATTTCCAAGACGTCTAAAACCACACTGAAGCCTCATTGAACGACAATCTTCAGACACGTCTGACTGAAGATGATAAATTTAGCTCTAGCAGCAAGACAACCTGTGTAAATTTTTATTTTTATTTTTTTTATATTTTGTGTACATATGTTGTAGAGTTTTTAAATTTTGTGTGTTATTTTTCCAGGAAAAGCACAAACGGAGCATTTAAGGCAGAGCAAGACATGAGAAATGGTGTTTGACAATCGCAAAGATAAGATTCAATACATTAGTGATGGCATGAGTAAGAAGTGGATTCTTGAGACGCATCCTAATAGATATATATATCAAACGAGTAGCGTTTCGCGTACATAATTCTGTTGCCTTAAATAATTGCTTTAATTTGCTTTACAGTTTTGATTTCTTTTATTTTTGCCGACAGGATCTAAACTTTTTTTTACTTTCACGATCTATTTTACCGTTCATCTAATAATTATAATTTGGTAGGTACTAGTGCAATTATCACTCACCCTTTTTCAAGATCTATAAATCATCTAATAATTATAATTTGGTTGGTACTAGTGCAATTATCACTCACCCTTTTTCAAGATCTATAAATTCAGCTCGTTACTTTTCTCTTCGACACATCGAAATAAGAGGGAGCAATGGAAACAACTTCCAAGCAACGAGTTACTCATATTTGTGTGTTTTATGTACCTAACTCTGGGTCCAAACCAGAATTTTTTTGAGGCCGTAAAAGAATTAGGGAGAGTTATAGCAGAACGAAACATGCACTTATTATATGGCGGTGGCAATCTTGGATTGATGGGTTATGTTTCAAAAGTCGTGCAAGAAGGTGGCAGCCATGTTTTGGGGATCATTCCAAAACCATTGGCAGACGAAGACCTCATCGGGAAATCAAATGGAGAAGAATGCATTATTTCAGGTATGTCTGAACAACTTATTAAAATGGTCAATCATGGTGAGGTTTTCAATACTTTACTAGGTGGGCCAGGTATGTTGGAAGAAATATTCACAGTTGTGTCATGGGCGAACTTGAACATTCATCAAAAACTCATTGGACTACTGAATGTTGATAATTTTTTCGATTTTCTTTTTATATTTCTTGCGGATGCCATAAGCCATGGGTTCATCTCCAAACCGGTAAAAGTAATATTCCTAACTCCAAGAAAAGTTGATGAATTAATTGACCAACTCTCAGCCTATGAATCAAAAATCGACCCCATTGTTTTCAAGTTGAACTGGTCTGATAGCGATCATGGTAAGAAACGCAAATTGGACTTAGATCTTAATCGATAATTTTTAGTTGTAGCTATAATTGTCAATTCCACGCTAACCAGGTAATATCTTCTAAACTCTTATTCTTTTAAAGACATTGGGGACAATGTCTCTATTAGGTTGAGGGGAAGGGATAGTTGACTAGTTTGTTTTTTTTTCTTTTTTTCTTTTTTGCTTAGTTGACTAGTTTTTTTTTTTTCTTTTTTTTGTTTTTATTTTTCTTTCTTGTCTAGTTTGTTTTTAATTTTGCTTTGTTGCATTGTCTGTTTTATTGTTATTTTTGTTTAATTTTTAACTAACCAAGTGAAATTATTGTTTTAAGACAGTTGTGTAAAGAGTTCGCGCTATTCCACGCTAACCAGGTGATATCTTATAAACTCTTCTCCTTCTTAAGACATTGGGGACAATGTCTCAATTAGGTTGAGGAGAATGGATAGTTGACGAGTTTGTTTTTATTTTTTTTTTCTTTATTGCGTTTTTATTTTTCTTTGTTGTCTAGTTTGTTTTTAATTTTTCTTTTTTGTAGTGTTTGTTTTATTGTTATTTTTGTTTATTTTTTAACTAACCAAATGAAATTGTTTTTTTTTAGACAGATGTGTAAGGAGTTCGCGCTCCTAAGACGTATCTCAAACTAATTCGTAACGAGTTAATTTTTGTTTATTTCCTTTTGAATTATTTAAATTTGTGAGTTCTACATAATATTGATTAATTTGACATTCATATGCTCATTTGATAGGTATTATCAACATACACGGTAACATATGAACATGGGTTGTAAGTGAAATTTTCATAATAGTTAGTTTTCTAATTTATTGGAGCCAGCACCTAGAGGCAGTGAAATATTTATTAAAAGAAAGAGAATAATACTGACCGAGTTTTACTTAGTAACTGGATGTCTTACCTAGCAAGCAGTGATTGTTCGCGTCAAATGGTACAACTTGAGTTAGTTAGATAATAAGTAAAATTCTACTTAATATCAGACGTCTTGCATGGCCAGTAGTGATAGTTCACATCAAACGGTAGAACTTAACTAGTTTAATAAAGCTTTTACTTAGTAACCAGACATCTTGCCTCAGTAAGCATTGATTGTTCACGTCAAACAGTAAAGCGTAAAAAGAAAATTGCTTATTGTTGTAAATAAACTTTCATTGCCAAAAGGTGTGACCTCTAATATAACTTTAGAACAAAAATATTACTCTCTTTTCAACTACACTTGTGAATATTGTAGGCACAATAAATTGATTAACACCTTGTCAATTGTGTATATGAAGAATGGTAAAAAGAAAAGGAGAATTTAATTATTTGGTAATTTAGAAAGAAAGAAAACAACTACTAACTTGGATAAGAATTTCACTTGTTTAGTTACTAACTTGTTTGTTTTGTTTGTTTTGTCTTTATATGCATTTAATTGACAATTGTGGGTATCGTCGCTGTAAACCCTCACGAGACTATAACTCGTCCACTAGGGAAACCTAGGGGTTTAAAGGCTTGTTGCATACGTTAAATGCAATCGTGATCCCTAAGAAAGTGGCTTAGGTTAATTCAGTCTTTGTTATTTATTTCATTTTGTTTTATTTGTTTTGCTCGAGGACTAGCAAAATGCTAGGTTTTGTGGTGTGATGAGCGGAAAATATATCAATATTTATCGCCCCTTTGACTTAATATTTTGTTTAGTTTCTCGAGTTTGATGACCATTTTGATGTGTTTTTGTGTATTTTGCAGATAAATAAATTTTGGGACTTAATGTAATCAACTCGAGGCTAAAACAATGAAAAATAAATAAATAATGGCAAAAATAGAATTTCACGGTTCGCATCGAGATGCGTAGGACTTCTGTTTCACGACGCGTCAATATCATGCGTCGAAAGCAACGCTACCGACACGCGACATCAATTATTCATCATGTCGCGACGCAAAAGACCATGCGCGTCGCGACTCGGGGCGAAAACACGTGATGAGTATGTGACATATGTGTGTATCGCGACGCACAGCCCAAATTTTCCTTATAAATAGCAGCTGATTTCATTTAGAATTTTCAAACTTTCCTTCGTTTTCTTAATAAGGAACTGAGGATTGTATCTTGTTTGTATATATTTATAGTAATGTATTTTTATTTTTAGTAGTAATAATAGTTTGTGTGTTTTTACTTTCTTTTATGTTAAGTAATTAATTTCCGTTGGGGGAAGGGTGAAACCTTTAATATGATAAGGTAGATTAATATCACTTAATTTATAATATGGAAATTATAATTCAATAGAAAGGATTAAAATTTATACCGCCTTAATGGGTGGTTTTATTTATTTGACATAATGTGACACCACCGATATGGTCGGATTTTAGGTGACAGATGATTACCGCCTATATGGCTGGTTTATGGACAAATAATAACACCGCCTTTATGGCTGATTTGATTTAATTGGGTAACACTGACAATTTCTACATTATAATAAAGTAAGATTTCTACATTTGAAATATTAAAGATGGATCCCCTAACCCTAGCATTTTATTTTTAATCTAGGGAAGTGATAAAGCACAATATTCACAAATTTCATAATTGATATTCTTATATATAATGTGTGATGCCTTGGCTTGTTTATTGAACCTTAAGCTTAATGTTTTTTGTTGCCTGATCACCAATAAAATTGATGTGGTAAACTTAAAATGAACTTGTAAAAGAGATTTGAGGTTTCAGCCTTAGATTCAATAGCTCACGATCTCACCTTAGAGATTTCCTTCCAAGATACGAATATACCTCTCAGGCGTGGGTAGCCATAATTGGAACTTGAACTTAATGAATTCGGAGTTTCTTGGTTAACATAGGAATATAGTTAATTGGGTTACTTTGGGTGTTCGCATCTAACCATCGGAAGAGGCTTTTGCATGTCTTCGTGTTCTAAGTTAACAACTGATTTAGTACACATGTATAGGAGAATCAATTCATCATTAGAGTAGTATTGGGCAGATTCAGAACCATAGATGTTTTCTTTTTTTATTAATTTCCTTTGTTTGTATTTTGTATTTTTATTTATTTATTTAAAACCATTTTCAACCAACGAACAATCACTTTTTACCTCAATTAGATATTAGTAAATATTTAGCATCAATAATTAATAACATCGTAGAAATTAAGTCATCTTGGGATTGATATTTTTATACTACTTGAGCGGTACGTGCGCTTGCGTAACGTGTGTGATTTCACTGATCATTAACTCATTTAAGGTTCATTAAGATTACTCTCTATCATTTTGCTTAATGAACCTTGTTCTTTACTTTTTTTCATTGTTTAACTCTTGTGTTTCTCTATCAGAATATAACTTATTTGCAAAGAATTCAATATCTTTGGATTCTACAATTACATTAAATTGTAAATCCAAAAACCATTATGCTTTTGAATGTGTGTGAAAATTCATCAAACACCCTCTTAAAGGCTATTGGTCTTAACTTAGTCTTTTTTGGATCTGAAATCTTATAATAAGCTAAACGGCCCCAGACCCGTAGGTATCCAAGATTCGGCTTCATAATATTCCAAATTTCATATTGATATAGTTTTAATTTCTTAGAAGGTATTCTATTGTGTACATGCATGCTGCAAGTAAATCTTCTCCTCGCAAATTTAAAGGTAGTTTGGCATTTAACAACATACCATTAACCATTTCAACCAAGGTCCTATTATTCCTTTCAGCCAAACCATTTTATTGTGGTGTATATGGATCACTTGTTTGGTGAATAATTCCATTACTTTCAAAGAAAGTAATAAACTCATTGTCAAAATATTCACCACCTCTATTACTTCATAGAGAGTTTATTCTTTACTCTTTCTGATTTTCAACCTCATTTTTATAAAGTTGAAATATATTGATTTTCATTAAATAAACAAAAGTTTACCTAGAGGCATCATCTATAAAAGTGATAAAATATTTATTTCCACCTCTAGTTAACATGTCATTTAATTCATAAATATCTAAGTACACCAATTCCAAAACAAAGGTATTTTTACTTATTTTCGGAAAAGGTTTCTTAGACATTTTAGCTTCCACACATATTTCACATTTTTCTTTTACTTCATTATTTAAATAAATTAATCTATGTTTAGACATGAAATTCAATGACCTAAAATTAACATGTCCTAAATGATTATGCCATAAAGTAAAAAATTCAAGTATATAAACGAAAACATGTGTATTTTTATTATTAATAATCAAAGCATTATAGATAATGAGTACAGTTTCCTAAAAAAAAACTCCATTCTTAGACAAGATTAACTTATCCGAATCTATGACAGCTTTTATACCCCTTTTACATAATAAATTAACAGACACAAGATTCTTCCTAATTTCTAGTACATTAAAATATTAACCGGAATCGGTTTCTTGCCAGAGGTAATCCAAAGTTCTACACTACCACTTCCAATAACCTTGCTAGAATCATTATTCCCCAATAAAACCTTATGTTCCTCATTTGAATCTTAATATTATTTGCATTGAGATCTATCAATTCAAACATGCATTGTGGCTCCCGAATCAAACCATCAATCTTTAGAGATTGTTGTTACAGCCATATATAATTTTGTTACCATACCAATGTGTAAATCTTTCACAATTGCCATTATTTCAGAGGTATCTTTCTTAGCAATATTTACTGAGTTATTTATTGTTTTCTATTTTTTCCAAAGCCTACAAAGACGCTTGAAATGACCTTTCTTTTCCCCAATGATAACATGTTTTATTTTTCTTATCTTTGTTGGCATTCTCAGTTTCTGAGGCTTTCCTTTTGTTCTTATTTTCATTAAAATTATTGTGAGACTTTGTCTCATGAATATGATTAATTTTGGATCCTGGTTCAGTAACCAACATCTTTTCATGCAAACAGTTTCCTCCTCAATCCCAATGTGCTTTGTGAGTTGATCTATTATGAAACTTTTTGAAGTGTGGCTAATTTTTTTTTTAATTGTTCCAAGTTGAAGGCAATTTTGCTATGATTGTCCCAACTTTCATTGCCTAAAAACTATCCATCTTCAAGTCCTTCTTTTTGGAAACCTGAACTTGCAATTCATGAACTTGGTCCAAAGTGATTTTGTACCAACCATAAGTTATTCAAAATAATGAAAAATTAGAAACTTATCTACACCTAGTTTTTTGTGTTGTATTTTGTCTCAAGTGTTCTCTAGATCTCTCTTGTCGAATTCATCGAAGTGAAAATCATTAAGGCGATTTGAAAGTGCGTTGAGAATATGTCATTTGCATAACACTTCATCTTCCTATCTTTTCAGTCTTTCTTCTTTCACTTCATTGGAATCATTAGGTTCGGATGCAGACAGATCTGGTAAATTTGGATCCAAGATGTATGCAATCTTTAGTGTTATGAAAAGAAACATCATCTTATCCTTCCAGCGGGTGAAGTTTATGCCATCAAACCAGTCCACACGAATAACTTCTTGGTTCATCACTTTGAGTGTAGAATTAGAACTAGATTCAATGGAAATATTCGTTAAATTATTGGGAAAATTATAGTAGGGAATCTAGTTTTTAGGCGTGTATGATACTTTCTTAAAGTAATATTTACTCCCACTAAGTATTGCAATAATTGTAGGCAAATTCAGTCTATGATACAATAAAACTTAGAGATGCAACACAACACTTTGTTGAATCTCAACTTGAGAACTTGAATATGAAAATTGTTATATATAATGATCAACTTTCATGCTTTATATATAGATAATTAAGATTTGCCTCCAAAATACATATTTTTTTGTCATGCTTTTCTGTAGCAGCGTCCTATTGTCATGCCAATGACAAGCCATTGTCGCTACATTATGCACGGGCTTCTCATTATCACGGCAATGAGTTACTCATTGGCGTGACAATATAAGTCAGAAAGCCGTTTTTGCATCAAGGTCTCATTGTCACGCCAATGAGAAACCGTTGTCGCGACAATATTAGTCGAATGCATCCTTATGTCTCTGCCCCCTCGACCCACCACGACCTTTCCGATAAGGTCAAACCCCTCGACCTGTCCGGACAGGTCGATCCCCAATGCATCAGCGTATGGCAAAAACCAAACCCATATATATGTGTGTGTGTGTGTTATTCATATAACATCTTATATTGCTAAATTAATCATCCTTTGTATGTAGTAACTGAGATACAAATTAACTGCATTAATAAAGAGATACAAACTCTAACAACCATATAATGGGATACAAGTTAACTTAAATTGACCAAGAACTTTTACTTCTACTAAATGGTGACGGCATAAAAATCTTGTAAACCTAACTTATATATACAAGCTTAACGAATCATTACAAGTTGCCTAACAACATTATAAAATTCAACATATCATGAATAGCCAAGCAACCCTTATTATCTAAACTAGTCGGGATTCCGTGCAATTATTGATTGTGAAGTAGTTAATTAAATTGAATAAATCATTATCAGCAAAATCGATTCTGAAATTTAAAGAAGATCAAGCCAAGAGTCAATGTTATTTGGTGGCCATTACCTAAAGAAATGGCGCATTGGCATTTTTCAACCTTCAATGGTCTTGCTGTTGCTGTTAATGATTTGATATCAATACCCAAAACAATGCATTACTAATGCTCTTCTTGATGGTTTGAAGAATCGGATGAGCGTTGAAACTGTGAATGATGAGAATATGTTTTATTATAGAAAACATATGTGTAATAGGAATCTTGAAAGCTTCTAAGGCTCCCTTAAGCTTTTGGAAAGAAAGTTTTCTCATCAACTGCACCTTCTCTTATTCCATGAAAATTATAACTACTTGGAAAAAAAAATTATCAAGTTAATTAACTAATCTTTAAAGCAAAATAAACCCCCCAAAGATAATCATTTTTGTTTGCTCTGTCCCTATAGAACACAAACCTGTTATCTTTGTCACATAATCTAGGGGCTTTACTTGTTGTGATTCTCTTATCACTTAAGAGTATTTATGAGGAAAAATAAATGCTTCTATTACTACTTGAATAAAATTGACAAGTATTACAAAACTTGTATAAAAAACCTCAACCAAACTACACTCTCTACCAAGCTCTCTTGATATGGAGCTTATAGGATCTTCCTTTCTTACTTGGAGCCACTATCTAAGCTTTCTTTCCTTGAAGCTTACTTGTTGGGAGTGGTTTGAGCTCTCAAATGAGCTCTATATTTATAACCTAAGCTATGGCTCAAAAGTCAAGCAAAGAAGAAAAATATATCAATCAAGTACAAAATCCACCGAAAGTTCATTTCCGTAATACCCCGAGTTTTCGGAACAGTTTTGAAAGGTGTCTGGACTGAAGCTTACGTCTTGGAATGAGATGATATTGGGAAATAAGAGTTTACATGTTTATTTATAGGTCGGAATATTTTAAGATGGAATCTCATTCCATTGCGAATCCTGAAATTCGAAAGAATTGGTTGCGCGATTTTTAAATATAGAGGAAGTTTCGTTGCATCGGTCATATATATAGCAAACGAACTCCGATTGAGGTGATTTATAAACCGTTGAAATTTATTTTCAGAGACGAATGATTTTCATGCTCCGTAATTTTTGAAATTTCAAATAGAAGAGCCTTAATTTTGCCTAAATCTGAATTAGGCCTATGGAAGAGGCCTATTTGGAATTTCGTGAGGGCAATGTCTAATTTCCAGAAATTGCAAAATGAAGTATCAAATCATCAAATCCTCACTCGACCCCTCCCTTTGCATGATCATCACAATGAGCACGGTGGCCAGCCACCGACCACCATCGGCTAATGCACTGGTGCAGAAATGATCGTTCGGCAACCCCCATTTAGTGGTGGTCGGCGGCAGCCTTGGGGGAGGCTGGAATCACCGGAAAATGGTGAAGAATGCATAGTTATCAAAGTTTTGATCCTGATTCGTCCCTTCATTCCACGGGTCGAGTCACCCGACAAATTAAAACCCTCAGCGAGTACTACAAGACTGCGGTGTTGATTTCACAAAACGATGCATAATTTCACGCGATTCAAGAAAGAAAGATTCGGATGAATACGGATCCTAGAGCCCAAGTGCTTCGATTCTAATTCCTTTGATTCTTACACATTCATAGAGGCATGGGAATCTGTCAGTACCTTTGGTATTTCAGTAAGACATCCTGGTAAAAATCTCATTATTTTAGTTAAGTTAATTTATACTCTGATGCTTCCAGTAGTGTCCTAGAGTAATGTATTGATATGTTTTGAATTGGATGAGTTATAATATATCAAAATTATTCTATTGATATAATCCGGGTGAAATCGTAATGGATTGGATCATCCGATAGAATTAGCGAGTTTCCAGTAAAATCGGATTTCACGTGTGTCTGTGTTTTGATGAATGTAATGATATATATGAGTTAAATATGATTATATGATAATGTTTGGTTGAATCCGAAAAGTTTCAGAGGGTCTGTAATCTTTCGTAACGTTATAAAAAAGTTATGCGAAAGTTTTTTTGAAAATATGTAATTTGAGAATTTAAATTATCTGATGTTCTGGTATGGTATGTTATGATATTATAAATGTATCTGACTAGTTTTTAGAGTATAAGGACAGATCCGAAATATTCCAGATCCGTTTGTAATGTTTTCGGACTTCTCGGAAGATTTTCTAATTTTTAGCCAGAAATTGAAAGTAGTGTTATGGATATGTTATGTTAGATGTCTTGAGAGTAATAAAACTACAACCGTTGAAAATAGTTTTAATTTGGGTGTTCTGAGAGGATTCAGAAGTTTTCTAGTTGCGTTAAGAATTCTACACATCACCGGTTCTAAGCATTTCCACTACTTGTTTTGACAGATTTGATTTGGATTAGAAGTGTTCGAGAGATAAGTAAGTTTTACATGCGATGTATATCAAAAACGCATTGGTTTTTATTGTTCGTAGGAAATATGTGTGTAAAAATATATATATATACATAGAAATACGTATAGTTTAAGTGACTAAACCACTGCAGGTTTAGGATGGTTGAAGCCACGGGTTTGGGTAATTTAGTACCACTAGGCATTATAATTGGTAAAATATGATTTTGATACGATATGTTTATATAAACCTTCTAAGGCCTATAAATGATTTATTTATAAAGTGGGGAATATATATATATATATACACACACACACATCGGTATGACTTCTTTAAAACATGTATGCGATATGATATTACTGTTTCTTAATATGAGTACGTGTTAATGGATGTTGGATTGATACATGTTATGTGATGAGTCTGATATACGAATTAATGTCTTCGATTGTGTGTCTTTTGGAATAAATAAATGGCATACCGATTTTAAAACGTTTTACCAATCAATAAAAAGGTTTTGAATCTACTTCTGGTACAAGATGGTTTTGCCACAATGTGTATTCTGCACTTTTATAGGGCTTTTCCCATCTTACTACTCTCATTCTGTTACCATTTTTTCGACATGGTCTTGTTTTGGACAATGTCTGATCAGTACGCGCGATTCAGAGATTAGACGTATGGTTTTCTTTTCATTCAGTGAGTTGGTTCCTGGACGCCTGTTATAATTTTTATGAAACATGAATTCTGAAGTTTTTTCGATCATAGAGATATGTTTTAAGATATATCGTGGATACCTTGTTTTATATTTTATTAATATTTTATTTTATGATAATTCTGATTTATATTCTAATGATACTTTTGTTTTACATGTTTTCCTCATATTTTAGTTATATGATTTTAAATTATTTCCGAAGAAAATAATTCGGATAATTCTATTTTGATTGATGCGACATGATACGTTTTCCAACACGGTGTTTATATGAAGATTTATGGATTTTAACCCTATGTGGCATCTATTCTAGGGTCCAGACCATCAGAAAATGGTTGACCCACTATCCTTTGTCGACATGGTCATGTTTGAACATTGTCTGGCCTTTGGCGCAACACAGGTAATAGACGTCTGATTAGTTTGATGATTCTGTTTTTGGACACTTTTGATTTCAGAAAGATTTTTTTCTGCATATGTTTGATTGTAAAGATGATTATTGTGTTTTGATTTTTGATTACGTATGCTTAGCTACATGGGATTTGAAATATGATTATCGTATGTGATATAGGCTGTGATTTTCTGTAAAAGGTCTGTATTATGCTCTCTGATTCTGATAATGAATGTGTATTCTTGTAGCGGATTCGCAATGTGTTTTCCATTTCCGATAACGAATATGTTTATCTGTAAGAAATCTGAATTGTGCTTTATGTTTCCAGTAATGAATGTATTTATCTGAAAGGAAGTTCATTCTGATTTCCGAATATGTTAATGAATGAGATTGGCTTATAGTATCAACATCTTGATGTCAGTTTCTAAATATGGATGAAACTAACTGTACAGAAATTGTAATACATATTCCGTTTATGATAATATATGTATGCTTTCTATTTCTGGTAATGAGTGCGACTGACTATAAGTATATGTATTATGTTCTGTCATTGATAACGAATATCATTTGATTATTTCGAAATTGCTTGTGTGTTTTTTATTTCTGTTGTGTGTGAATGAGACTAACTTTGTGATGTTCCTGTGGATATGTGTGTGATTTGTTACTTTTGATGATTATGGTATGTTGTTAAAAAGAAGATTTAGAAGCTTGTATGTGTCATGTTTTTTAATGTGTGAATATTTGTATATAATTCGGAGTTTGAACGTTCGAGGAAATTACATATAAAGTTCTTGATCCGCACTAGGTACGCCTCATGAATTCAGTTTATGGGCCCCAGAAGACTTTATGTTTAAAAATGTAAGACCATAATGAAGTTAAAGGTCTTTTGACAAACAACTATAATGAAACGAGCTAAATCACTAACCAAACTGATTACAAACAAATAACTAATATGAATACTTCTAAGTCAATCTCATTCATCATCATAAATGGAAAATATAATGCAAATTTTATACAGTCAATCTCATTCATCATCATAAACGAAAAACATTAAGGAAGACATTTTAAACTCATCTTTTGGAAATACTTTATAAAATAAATCTTTTGAAAATACTTCAGAAAAATAATAAGACATCCAATAACTGAGTTGTGCGCTATGATCGAACATTGGCCGAAATAGGTTTATGTAGACATAGCGTAGCAGATCATGCTATTTCAAATGGATGGACCCTATACAGGCACCACGACTGGTCAAAATCATTAAAATAAATAAAACGTAGTATAAGCACCGTGATGGAAACATATCAAATATATGTTTAGAGAAGGCGAGCATATCATATAAACGACATCAAATAAATCTCAATTGGAATGAAGTTTCACTGAAAGCAACTTAATCAAATATTCTTTTTTCAGAAAATCATAAAATATGGATATTTAAAAGATAATATAAAGATATTTTGCTGAAAACGAAATCAATCCTCAAATCAATATCATCATAAATTTGTATCAGGCATCCAAGAACTAACTCGGTAGATGAATAAATTGGGCGTCCAATGTTTTAGTAGCATGCTCTGATCGGATAATATCCGAAACAAGACCATGTCGACAGAGGATAGCGAGTCGATCCACTGCACCTGGAAAAGACCCTATATAAGCGCCACATAGGTTTCAAAATATAAAATAGTAAAAATATAGTATGCACACCGTGGCAGAAACATATCGTATCGTATCAAAAGTAAAAATCAAATATATTCAATTAAAAGGAAAATTATTTGAAAACAAACTTCATAAAATACTTTCCGAAAAATAAATAACCAATAACATTCATCCACACCACACAACATATATCAAATCTATCATCCATTGATAAATAACTCACAAATTAAAAAACTATAACGTTATATCATATATTTGTTCTAAAGATAGTCATACCGACATATCTACATATATATATATATATATATATATTCACCAGCCATTGACAGATAATTCGTACATCGAGATATCATGTCATTATATCACATAACATTATCAAATCCATCATTCGATAACAGATAACTCACAATTTATAAAATGATAACATTATATCGTATATTTGTTCTAAAGACGGTATAACCGGCATATCTATATATACATAGACACATACATATCTCTAATACAAATAAGAAACAAACAATACATCAAGTACTAATTTCATGTAATACTTACCTAGTCTCGCGAACACTCCTGATCCTAGTCAAATCTGTCAAAATAAATTGTGCAATGTGATTAGAATCGCAAATTTGTGGAATTCTCTACTCAGCTATAACAAATTTTCAGACCTTCCCAGAATGCTCAATTCAATTCCGATTCCAATGATTCAGTTTTGTTACTCTTAAAACATCCAATATAACATATTCATAGAACTAGTTTCAGTTTTCAGCTAAAATTCAGAAAATATTTCGAAAAGTCTGAAAAAATTATGGATTAATCCGGAACTTTTCTAATATTTCATGTGACACCCAAAATAAGTCTAATACTCTTATTACATCACTATTTGTTGTTCCAAGTTAATCAATTAGCTCAAACTCTCAAATTACGTATTTTCAGAAAATATTGCAGAAGGATCATGAGCCCTCTGAACCTCTCCGGAATTACTCAAATATTATCATAACATCATAATTAACCCATATCTATCATTATGTTCATAAAGTACATACTCGCACGAAACCTGGTTTTATCAAAAATTTGCTTATCCCACTGGATCTATCTAATTCGTTCCGATTTCACTCGGATTCTGCCAACTATATAAATTCAATACATTCTAGCAAAAATAACTCAATACACATCAAAACATAGCTCTACGAATCTATTGTAAGCATCCGAATAGTACATTCTTTACTTTAAAATAGCGAGTTTTTATCGGGATGTCTTCCCGAAATTTTGAGGGTACTGACGGACTCCTAACACCCCCACAAATGCATAGGAATTGACGGAATTCAAATCAGAGCTAATATACAAATCTGTCACACTACTCACCGAACGTTCTTCATTCGATTCACATAAAATCGAGATCCGTTTGAAAAAATACATTTTGCAGCCTCGTAGTACGTCTCATTAGCTTTGATTTGGTAGGTGGATTATGCCGCTAAATTAAGCTTCGAGCCCGAACTAAAACAAGGAGCTCACACGCATAACTCCTATATTTCCACAGTCTCTAATATTCCTAGCCCATCGTCGGTCACCAGCCGACCCACAGTAGTTAGAAGCACATGTCGGTGCTGTCACGTGGATCAGTGGTGGTCGAAATGTAGCTGGCTTGGCCACCTACTGATTTGATCTAGAATGAGCTCGGTTTGTTGGGCAAGTTAACTTGAAGTTATGGCTGGTTGCATGGTTTGGCCAGATTGGTGTATTTGGGACATTTCGGTGGGTTTGGAAGATTCCTTGGGTTCTGGAGTTTAGGCCATGTATGAGACTTTATATGAATGATTTATTATGTGTAAAGGCAAGAATGGAATGGGTCTTGGACGTGCATGGGCTTCCTTGATTGATTTTGGGCATAATTTCTGAATGGAGCATTAGAAGTGGCGGGATCTGATCCGCCGAACCACGTTAAATCTCTTTGTCGATTGGCGTATTTATCTGTCTTCTGCTAAATTTGCTTTTGGTTCCCTTATAACCGAACAAATTCACTATTGAGGGAGGATTGTCTCGGGAGTAATATTCCCATATTGCCCAGAGACCAAAATCAGCCATCAACAGTTGGCACCGCCTGTGGGGACGCTCCAACAAAAAATAGCTCGCGTATTAGGACGATGGCAGAAGGTGGAAATCGCCAGTCATCAGGGAGTTCAACAGCATAATGGATGGAGAAAATATAGGAAATATGATGAAAGAAATGGAGGAAAATCAAAACCTGTTGAAGTCCATGATGAACAAACTGGAGAGGATGGAAGAAACGAATAATGAGTAGCTTGAAGCCAGAGCCAGTCGGAGGAGAGGCAAAATAGCGGAAGGAAAAAGAGTCGCAGATGCGAATGATAACGATGAACCGAGGAGGAAGGGTCCCTACGGGATGAGGTCCGTAGTGGTAGAAAAAGATTTACAAACGGAGGATGCGTGGGAAGAAGAAGAGGGGAGACAGTCGCCAGATTCTTCCTATGATGGCCCCCGCGACACCAGAATGGGAGATAGGAAGGATGGTGAAACTGAACGGGAAATCTCAAGCCATGAGGAACGCCGCACCTGGGGTGACAGATGCTAAGAAGGCTACAGGAGGTGACACGATAACACAGATAGCAGTATAAAATCTTGGTTAAGAAAAGAAATGGCCAAGTGGGGAGCGAACCTCAAAACGGACACGGGATATGCTCGAGACGGCGAGGTTGAATCTCCCCTCACAGAAGAAATAAGGTCGGCAAAATTCCCAAGGCGATTCAACATGCCGTCCATGACGCCCTACAAAGGCCACACTGATCCAAAATCTCATATTGAGAGTTTTTTCCTGTTGATGGAGGTCCAATGAGTAGTAGGGGATGCCGTGTGTAAAGTATTCCCCCTAACCTTGGGGAGGTATGCCATTCTATGGTTAAGAAGTCTAGCCCCAGGGAGCATCGGAAGCTTCGCGCAACTCAAAAAGTCATGGAATTCAAAAAACCACCCTCGAGGCGAAGGGAATTCAAGCCGATACCTCGGGATGACCAGGAAAAGAGAATCCTAACCCAGGTGAACCATGTGGCCGGGGAAGAGGCATACATTCCTCTGAATAAACCACTGGGGAAAATCATCATGGAAATCCAGGGAAGAGGTCTTTGGATAAAACCTGACCTCAGGAGATTCCCGCCAGACAGGAGGAATAATAAATCTTATTGCGTGCATCATAATCTTCAGGGGCTTCCAACGAACGGATGCCAAGACCTACAGGAGCAAATGGAAGACCTAGCGCGGAATGGGTATTTGAACAATTACATTAACCATGAAGTCATGGCGGCCAGGCAGAGAGCACATGGCCGGCAGGTGAATGTTATCGCAGGGGGAAAAACACTGGTCGGGGACTCTAACCGGTCAAGGAAAAATTATAGCCTCACTCAGAGGTCGGAAGTGTTAGAAACAGAACGGGCCTTAGGAATACAATGTGGTCGGTCAGTAACGATAATGTTCATGGATAAGGATACTCGAGGGGTGAGTTTCCCCCATGATGATGCGTTGATAATCAAGCCGACAATCGGTGGTTCTGAGGTAGACAGAATCTTAGTGGACCCCGGGAGTGTAGTGGATATAATTTTGAATGAGGCTTTGGACAGCGTCGGGGTGGAGTATGTGACCCTAACTGACGATGGACTCCCCTATACGGCTTCGGGGGCTCGACGATCATTCCATTGGGAAGGATACAATTGGCAATGACGATCGGAACCCGTCCCCGAAATCTGACGATTATGATAAATTTCACGGTGGTAGATTGCATGAGCAGTTACCAGGTCATTAGTGGTCTGCCTTTCATGATGAAGAAAAAAGCTGCAATGTCTTGCTATTACTTAAAATTGAAATTCCAAACCCGGGAAGGGATTGGAATTGTGTGCGGAAGCCAGAAGGTGGCTCGGAGCTGTTTCCCACTCAAAGGAAACCCTTTGCATTGAAGCAGGTACCCGGAAAAGACAAGGGAACGAAGACGAGGGAGAAGCAAGTCAAGATCCGGGTCCTCGGCCAAAGAAGGCTGCCCGGCTAGGGGCAGTTGAAGAATTAGAGGTGATGGAACTTTTCGGACATGGAAAAAATATAAAAATAGGGGGAGACTTAGACGAGGTCCTGAAGCAGGATCTGCTGAAGTGTTTGGAGGAGTACCCGTACATCTTCGCATGCGGGCACGACGACATGCCCGGGATTGATCCGTAGTTCATCAATCATCGTTTGGCAGTAAGCCCGTCACACAAACCGGTCAAGCAAAAAAGAAGAACCTTTAACCAGGAACGGTGCAGGGCAATGGCTGCCGAGGTAGAAAAACTGTTGAAAGTTGGTTTCATCAGAGAAGTGAAATACCCGAGTGGGTATCAAATGTTGTATTAGTAAAGAAATCCAATGGAAAGTGGAGGATGTGTGTGGATTTCACCGACCTCAACAAAGCGTGACCGAAAGACAGCTTACCACTACCAAACGTAGATCAGTTGGTAGATTCAATGGCCTGCCAGGGACTGCTAAGCTTCATGGATGCCTTCTCGGGATATAATCAGGTCAAGATGCATCCTGAGGACGAGGAGAAGATGACCTTTGTTACCGATCAGGGGCTTTACTGTTATAAAGTAATGCCCTTCGGATTGAAAAATGCGGGGGCAACCTTTCAGATGCTGATGAACAAGATTTTCAAGCCACTCATCGGCACGTCGATGCTGGTATATGTTGATGATATGATAACAATGTCTAAGGAGCTAGGGTGTCACGTGGACAATCTGAAGAAAACCTTTGAATTACTAAGGAAGCATAATTTAAGGTTCAACTCGGAGAAGTGTTCTTTCGGAGTGGCCTCGGGAAAGTTTTTGGGCTATATGGTAAGCTCTCGAGGCATAGAAGCAAACCCGCAGAAAATCCAAGCCGTTCTGGACTTAAAATCTCTCAGGACGATAAAAGAATGCAAAGCCTGACCGGTAGGGTGGCCGAGCTCAATCGATTTATTTCCCGAGCAAGCGAAAAGTGCCACCCCTTCTTCAAAGTCGTCAAGAAGGCAAAAAAGGAAGTCAACTGGACGCCAGAATGCGAGGATGCCTTCCTACATTTGAAACAATACCTGACGCAGCCCCCACTTCTAGCGAAGCCGTCCCCAGGTGAGACCTTATACTTATATTTAGCTGTTTCGGAGCATGCAGTAAGTTCGGTATTAGTGCAAGAGGCCGATAAGGTTCAAAGGCCAGTGTATTATGTTAGCAAAGTTTTACTAGATGCTGAGACCAGATATCCAGCACATGAGTTGGTCGCCTTGTCGTTAATCACTACGGCCCGGAAGTTACGACCTTACTTCCAGGCCCATCCTATTGGGGTTTGCACCGATTATCCTTTGAGGTAGATTTTGCAAAAACCAGAGGTCTTGGGCAGGTTAATGAAGTGGTCGGTAGAGTTGAGTGAACACGACATTTCTTACCTCCCGAGGGCAGCGGTAAAAGGGCAGGCACTAGCAGACTTTGTTGTTGAATTCCCAGAACCCCAAATTATGACCGTGGGGGAAGAAAAATGGGAGATGTCAGTAGACGGATCTGCCAGCTCACAAGGTAATGGGGCCGGAATCGTGTTGAAAAACGGTAAAGGTGAAGAAGTGATGTTCGCCTTGAGATTCACCTTCGAGGCCACAAATAATGAGGCAGAATATGAGGCAATTTTAGCCGATTTAAGGTTATGCATGGTGATGGGCGTCCACGACGTAGTTGTAAGAAGGAACTCACAGCTGGCTGTCCAGCAGCTGAAGGGAGAATTCCAAGCCAGGGAGCCGAGCATGATAGCCTATTTAGCTTAAGTAAAAATTTTGGTGGGGAATATGGGGAATGTGCGCTTTGAAAAAATCGGCCGGGAAAATAACTATGAGGCAGACTCTTTAGTACGGCTCGCATCTTCAATCATATCGAAAAGTCCTAGAATAATCCCTCTAATCTGCCTCCGAGAAAAAAACATAGGAGAGCTCGAGGTAGAGGTATTAGGTATGGAAAGCAAATCTTCATGGATGCAACCAATCAGGAGATATCTGGAGACCGGGGAGACACCTGAAGATAAAAAGGAAGCCAGAAAACTGAAATTCAAAAGCTCCAAGTTCTCCCTGATCGAAGGGGTTGCTATACAGAAGGGGCTATACGGTACCCCTTCTGAGATGCTTAACAGAAGAGGAGGTTGACTATGTGCTCAGGGAAATTCATGCGGGAATCTGTGGGAGTCACGCCGGAGGACAATCAATTGCCTTTAAAGCCTTAAGGCAATGGTTCTACTGGCCGACCATGCATCAGAACGGTGTGAGGGTAGCCCGGAAATGTGAGGGATTCCAGAAGAATGCCAATATTCACCACCAGCCCACAGAACAGTTGACCACCATGTCCATCCATTGGTCGTTCGCCCAGTGGGGACTGGATATCATCGGACCGATGCCGAATGGGCAAGGGCAAGCGAAATACGCCATTGTTGCCATAGATTATTTCACCAAATGGGTGGAAGCTGAACCCCTATCCACAATCACAGAGAAAAAAGCTACGGAGTTCTTGAGAAAGAATATTATCTGTAGGTTCGGAATTCCTCGGGCTGTCATCACCGATAACGGAAAACAGTTCGATAGCAAAAGTTTCAGGAAGCTTTGTGAAGACATCCAGATCGCCTTAAGATTCGCCTCACCTGCCCATCCCAAGTCTAACGGGCAGGTAGAGGCGACAAACAAAACCATCAAATCCAATCTTAAAGCTCGACTCGGAGCCTGCAAGAGCTTATGGGTCGAGGAGTTACCGGAGGTGTTGTAGGCACACCGGACGACCTGTAAGGATTCCATAGGGGAAACTCCGTTTTCATTATCATACGGATGCAAGGCGGTTATTCCAGCAGAGATCAGAATGACTACCCACCGGGTCCAGTATTATAAGGACAGACAGAATGAAGAACTCATCAAAAGTCATCTCGACCTGATCGAAGAAAAGAGGGAGAAGTCGGCTATGAAGGCAGCAGTCTATCAACAAAGGATGGCTCATTTCTACAACAAAAAAGTTCGGACCCGTGTTTTTCTTCCAGGTGACTTGGTATTACGAAGAGTCACCTTGAACACTCGAAGGCTGGAGGAAGGTTCGTTAGGTGCCAAGTGGGAATGGCCCTATAGAATTGTGGAAGTAGTAAGGCCGGGTGCCTATATTTTGGAACAGCTGAACGGTACACGGTTAAGGAAACCTTGGAACGCCGAGATGTTGAGAAAGTACTTCCAGTAGATTCTCCTTCATTTCTTTTTTCTAAACAACCAGACAAGGGCTAGGAGATTAAAGAAACCCTCTCCAAAATATCCCGCGGAGAGTTGTAGGAAGGGCAGTAGGTCCCCAAATATGAATAAAATTTTCTTTTTTCAGTTAAGAAAATCTTCACTCGCTTTTTCCAAATAAGACTTGAAAGTCGTATTCAGTATTCCGGGGACATGCTCGACGCGGAGGGATGATTTGGGGTCAGGAAAGGCACCAAACCCTTGACATACCACTCACAGGTGCTACCATAAAAACCCCGGGTAGAAGAGCTCTGACCTAACTCAGTCCATTTTTGGGGATCAAGACTGCATCAAGGGATGATCAAGCCTTTCATAGTAGAGTCAAACCCCCGAAACTGAAGCAGAACTACCCTCTGACTTAATAAGGGATATTTCGAGATGATAATCGCAGGGAGGGAGTGCCCCCGTAAGATGGCCGGTCTGCCTGGTTTGGTAAATACAGCTACGGGGAAAATGTTCCCGTACGTTTTGTCTGACCAACAGATCCGTGAGAAGCATAGCATGAGAAGGGATGATACTCTCGTGGCGTTTGCTTGCTCTAGTGTTACCGAGGATAAGGAGGAACATGCCCTTAATGTTTCGGACACTCTTTGATCCATACATATCTGGTCATTCGGATCCGTGAGAAGCATAGCACGAGGAAGGATGATACCCTCGTGGCGTTTGCTTGCTCCAATGTTACCAAGCATAAAGAGGAACATGCCCTTAATGTTTCAGACACTCTTTGATCCCTACCTATCTGGTCATTCGGATCCGTGAGAAGCATAGCACGAGGAGGGATGATACCCTCGTGGCGTTTGCTTGCTCTAGTGTTACCGAGCATAAGAAAGAACGTGCCATTAATGTTTCGGACACTCTTTGATCCCTACCTATCTGGTCATTCGGATCCGTGAGACGAATAGCACGAGGAGTGATGATACCCTCGTGGCATTTGCTTGCTCCAGTGTTACCGAGCATAAGGAGGAACATGCCCTTAATATTTCAGACACTCTTTGATCCCTACCTATTTGGTCATTCGGATCCGTGAGAAGCATAGAACGAGGAGGGATGATACCATCGTGGCATTTGCTTGCTCCAGTGTTACCGAGCATAAGGAGGAACATGCTCTAAATGTTTCGGACACTCTTTGATCCCTACCTATCTGGTCATTCGGATCCGTGAGAAGCATAGCACGAGGTGGGATGATACCCTCATGGCGTTTGCTTGCTCCAGTGTTACCGAGCATAAGGAGGAACATGCCCTTAATGTTTCGGACACTTTTTTATCCCTATTTTGATCGTTCGGATCCGTGAGAAGTATAGCACGGGGAGGGATTATGCCCTCGTAGCGTATGCTTGCTCCAGCATTGTAAGGAGGAGCCCTCAAACAATACTCAGGCTCCATGGTGACCTGAAGTATAGAAGATGTGCCTTTACCATTCTAAACGCTCTTTGATCCAAATCCTGGTTCGCCGGGACTCTGAATTGAAAGATTCAGGATTGTGTTTTGGAAAACTCGGAAAGGACGCTGTTCTAAGGAATTCGTGCTGATTGTTTACACTTTAACGTTTTGTTTTGAATAAGCATTGAGTCACCCCCCATTTTTTAAATTTTAAAGTTTTGTTTTTGTTTTTCGCTGGTCTGGCAATGGGACGCCCGTGCCAGATTCGGTAGCTCGGGGTCGGGTTACGTCCCACGAGTCTGTCTCTTTGGACTGGGTACGTAACATTCCCCCAGAGCCAAGTGTTCCTCTCAACTCGGGGTCGGGTTACGTCCCACCGATTCTGTCTTTTCAGACCGGGGACGTAACATTCCCCCAGCCAAGTGTTTCTCCTAGCTCGGATTCGGTCCTCAAGTGGTAGTTTTTGCGAGAGCAATCAGAGCAAGTCATGAAGGACCAAAAAGAAAAGTGGAATAGAGGTATACAAAGATATTCACATAAATATGATCGAGAAAAGAGTTATTACAAGAAAAATAAAATGTGTTCGGGATTACACGAGGCCCCATTCGGGTTACCCCATACAGTTCCGCCCGCGCAGGGGCAATTGTTTCTTCTTCAACAGGTACGGGTGGCAACTGGCTGGGCTCAACCTCGGGAAGAGGGACAATGGATTCCACAGGGACGGCCAGGGAGGCCCCGACAATTGTGGCTTCAGGAGCAAGAGTATGAGCCTCAGACTGAATCTCTTCAAGAGTAGAAGCCTCAGGTCGGTCCTCTTCAGGAGCCGGGGCGATCGAAATGGGATCGGGATCCATCACCTCTTCGGGAGAAAGGGGTAACCATCTTTCAAACTCCTTCTGTAAAATTTCCCCTTTGCAGAAGCGGATGGCCGCGTGAATAGGCCCCATATCCTGGTTGGGCAGTACCATCTGGATGATCTCGTCGCAGTCCCCGACCCCCTCAAGGCGAATTGCGTCTCTCTCGGCCTCCAACTCAGCTTCCTTCTTTTTAAGCTCGTCCCAGGCCCGTACCAGCTCTTCATCTTTGGCCCTCAGGTTGGACTCAACGCTGCGCACTTCCACCTGTAGGATCTTGTTGTCAGCATTTTTCCTCTCTAGAGAGGCGGCGGCCCTGAGAGCTTTATTTGTGGTATGGGCCTCAACAGCAGCCAGCTCCAGATTCTTTATGTTTTCTTCTTTACGGGCCAGCTCGGCCTCCATTTCACTAAGCCGGTTCTGGAGCCTCTGCACTTGGCCACCCTCAGATAAAAGGCTCAGGAGAAGATCCTTGTTCTTGGCCGCCAAATAGGTCCCCTGCCGAGAAGAAATAGAAAGATCAGAAAACAGGTTGAAGTCATGGACTCATAATGAGAACGGGGAAATGTGGCTACCTTGGCCATCTAGGAGCACAGCCCTGTAACCACATCCTCGGGAGAAAGATCTTCATATCTTGGAATCTTCGTCGGAGGGACCGCTTCGGCTAGTTCATTGAATACCGGCACCAGGTAAGAAGTGGCCTCCTTGATGTCCTGACCGAGGTCCTCTGAACCGAGAATAACGGCACCTTTCCCCTTTTGGAGGAACCATCTGGCACTTTCTTCTCCTTCCGAACGGGCTGCCTCTTGCTCAGGACCCGTTCCTCCTCCACCTCCCGAGTCAGCTCGGCTTCCTCCGCCCCGAACAGATGCCTCCTTTTTCTGGTAGGTTTTGATGGGCTGGCAGGACGAGTGGAGACTGTTGGCGATGCCCTGGGTTGGGGAGACAAACTTTGGGTAGCTGTCGGGGCTGCCTCTTCAGTCGTCTTTTTGGCCTCGGTAGTTGATGGTCGTTTCCGGGAGGACCCAGCCCCAGTATGGCTGGTTTTCTTTGTCACACTAGCCAATTAATCAAGAAATTTTGGCCTCTTCGACATCCCTGCAAAAACAAAGGCAAAAAGAGTGGTCAGTCCAGAATCTGAGTAAATTCAAATCATCATCATGCTAAGCAAACAAGGGGATTGGCCAGAGGGTTAGTAAGAATCTACCTATCCGCCCCGGGACCTTCGGAGGAGTAGTCTGAATCAGGCCCGACTCGACAAAGGCCGCATCGTTAACCAATTGCTTCTAATGATCGGCACATAGCCGCTTAGCGCACCCGCGCCCGGACCTGGTGGGAGACCTTGGGAGCATCCCTCCAACAAGCTGGGAAGAGTCAAAGAAGTTACAAACCTATCGTAAAGTCAAGAGCAGGAATGCTAAAGGTTAAATTGCTAACCTCCCGCTCTAAAGATATCCGAGACGGAAACCTCATCTTCGTATGATCTCAGGACCCATCCCCAATCTCCTGTGGCCAAGAACCATAAATCTTTGAAGTTTTTGTTGGAGTCGGGGAGTTTGCAGACGATGTTTGACGAGTCAGCATAGGCAGAAAGGTAGTACCAACCATGGTGCGTTCTTGGGTTGGCCTTCAGTCGATACAACCTATTCGCTTCTTCGAGGCAGGGTTCGTCGAGCCCCGCCCGACTCCAAATCACATATAGCCCGGCCAAAATCCTCCAGCTATTCAGGCTTAATTGGCAAGGGGCGATCTCCATCTCGGCCAACATCCAGGCGAAATAGCGTTGAATTGGCAGCCGGAGTCCACACTCAAAGAAAGCCAGGAGAAGAGCCACCGAACCCTCATCGGGTTGACTAGCACGATCTAGTGGCCCGGGGACTTCAAGAGCGATATCTATCGGAATGTCATATCGATGTCGAAGCAGTGCTAGGTCGTCTTCAGTTATCTTGGAAGGACAGTCCATGTCCAAAGCCGAGCAGTCAAAATCACAGGGCTCTGGTCCTTCCGAGGTATTCTCTGATAGTAAGTATTTTGTTCAGTTTCAGAAGGGGTGGGGGTAGTATCGAGGTCCTCTATGCTTGGTGCCCCCGAGCTCGAGGAGAGCTCTTCAACAGGGGGTCAGAGGTTTAGAAGGGTTTGCAGAGGAAGACCTGGTGTCAGACATCCCTGACATCCGAGAAATAAAAGAAAAATGGGGGAGGTCAGTCTATAGCTAATTTCTGAAGTTAAGCTTGTGGGTTCTAAATGCCCTAACAACACCAATCAAGCCACAAATTTCTCCCTAGCAACACAAAACCAAAACAAAAAGAAAAAAAGAAAAAACAGGATTTGCAACTAATGAAAAGAAAAATAGGGAGGTCGTTCAAAAGACTTACTTGTTTCTTTCGGAGGGATTGGAGATTGTTCGGTACAATTTGGTCATTCTTTGAGTTCATTGGTCACAGCTGAAAGAGAAGAGTTCTCGCTGTTGGGAAAGATCGAAGAGTTCTTGAATGAAGGCAAACGGTGTTTACTCTGTTTTGTTATAGTCTGTTCGGTGCATTTGTGGCTGTTGGATTGAACGAAAGCGTCAGATATACACCACGTGTCATTTTTTAAATGATCTTTCAGAATTGGATGGACGGCTGAGATTGGGCGTCTTTTGGAATTGGCAATAGCAGTCGGATTGTTTTGCTTTTTGGCGGAGAACGACGGATGGTTGACAAGTGGCAGGCCCCCGTTAAACCCTAGAAGAGATCTGATGGGCATTTAAGAGGATGTGACGGTTGCGCGTCTCGAGGGGTGGTTTACAGAAGGGCAATAAAGTAATTTCGCTTCGGGAGAAAGAAAGACAGGCCGAACACCTGAGTCAGACCGAGGATAAGATAAGTGTAGGCTGACGGATTTTCTCCTGCGAAGATCGGCCACCAGTTCATCAGCCATATCACTACTTTATATATAGTTCCCGGCACCAACTTGTACACTTGTTGGAACCGAGAACTAGGGGACATATGTTGGCGGTATTTTCAGGTCCTATGATATTTAAGCAATACGGTAGGGGTAAAAAGGGTAAACTCCCTTGTTGATCGAGATCATTAATACCGACCCGACCACATGAGTTGGGGGTCGACCACTTAAGATCGGATGACCGGGCATTATCAGATCGACAGCAGCATTCTCAGTTCAAAAGACCATCATGACCGACCTCATGAAGACCGGGAATATGGCGGGATTTGCTCCAGAAGATAAGACATCATATTCTTACGGATAAGAAGATAAGTTATCCTACTTTCACTGGGAAAGGTGAATAAGTCAGTGACCTAATAGGATATGAAAGGAGAATAAGTCAGTGTCCTAATAGGATATGAGAAGTGAATGTAGTTTCGACTATGACTTCTTGTGGGAAAAGGAATCTGATTTCTTCACTATTATAAATAGAAGGGGAAAGTGTAAGTAAGGGGATCAATATCATTACCATCAGACTTGTAAACACAAAAACAGAGCAGAGAAGCATATCTCAGTAATAAAAGTATCATTCAATTTGTGTCCGTGGACGTAGGTTGGATCTGATCCGCCGAACCACGTTAAATCTCTTTGTCGATTGGCGTATTTATATGTCTTCTGCTAAATTTGCTTTTGGTTCCCCCATAACCGAACAAATTCACTATTGAGGGAGGATTGTCTCGGGAGTAATATTCTCATATTGCCCTGAGACCAAAATCAGTCATCAACAAAAATATTTGAAACTATGCGTGACCGGTCCTTCCAAATTACTCGAATTCCAAAGTTTCGAAACTCCACTTCAAGACATTCCAACATATTTTTCAACATTCAAACTCTTATTCTCCAATATCATGTCATCCTGAAACCAAAATTACGATCCGAGTCTTCCCCAAAAAATATCCCGAAAATTTTGAGTTATTACATAGCTGGCTCAAATTGCTCACGGAAGAAACTTCAGGATATCAATTGCAAGATGGAAAAGGGCAATCTTGAAAAATTGAATTACAACATTATTTATCTTATGCGAACAAATACAGGTAATAACTGACACGATCCAAGGATTCATTCCGCCTTCAATTCCTAAGAAGATGTCCAAAAAGAAATTTAAACCCAAAGATATCAAGCCAAGTGCAGGTAAAAATAGATCCAAGAATATCAAACCTAATAATAGCATGAAGGGATCCAAGAATTACAAGAAGAGGCCTCCAAGATTAATAGAGTTTGTTGTTGGCCGAATGTGGCAATAAATTTCTTTTAGTTTGCTATTTATTTTATTAGTTAGGTTATTTGTATTGGGGGATAAGTACATGATTAGTTAAACAGGAAAAAAGCCATGATTGGGTCTTGCTTGGTATAGTTAGGTTTAATTATTTATTATTGGGTTAGCAATTCTTATTTATTTTAACGTGAACCATGCAATTGGTCAAAGTTTGTAGGCAATTAGGATTTAGTTTTATTTATTAATGTGGGGCACGTTAGGGAGGGTTTTAATTGGATTAGTATCAGGGCTGGGCAGGGAGGTGGTATATCATGTGCCGGGTGTATACACCTTCTCTCTCACAACAGGCGGGCCCCACAACTGTGTGGGGCCCGCCTGTTGTGAGAGAGAAGGTGTATACACCCGGCACATAATATAATTTTCGCTGGGCAGGAGCCCTTGTGGCGACTGTCCAGGGCCCAAAAATAAGGGGGCACTAAATTATCGGGGTTTAGGTATTATGTCCCCCCTTTATATATTTTCTCAAGTAATATAATTTGGGCGTGATGGCCTAGCCCCCAGCTTCGCTTGGGTTCCAGTCCTCATTAAATATTATTTTTTTTAAACATATGTTTTCGTAATGAAAAATGGCACATTTTGAGCTTTCGCACCGGACACCCAAAAATTCAAGACCGGTCCCGATTAGTATTCATCTTAATTTGTAGTCTTTTAATTATATAAAAATAGTTCTAATCCAAAATCATATGTTCGGTGTACCTATGGTAGTTTCCAATGATGATCTCTAGACAGACTTTACTACATTAGAGCAACCAATACTTATTATTTATCTTTCATAAAAACAAATCATGTCATAAATGTAACATCATTCCTTATTGAAAATTAGGTCATCTAGGATTCCTATAAATTTTATGGAGTTCGATTTTGAGTCACGCAAGCTAAGATATTAAAATTCAAAATATGTCTTAATGTTGAGAAATTCACTGCACATCGACTAACTTCAAAATTTAACGTGATCAATTGGAAATAGATTTGGGGCTGCAAATTTTTCCAAATGACTTTCTGTGCGTCTAGTTTATATTTCGATTTCTAAACCTCAAGTTATAAGCAAATCTTTACCGGCGATCATGGGAGACAAATAGCATTTTAATCAGGGTAACGAATTTATCATTCAATAGAAAAATCTAAATTCTTACTATGTTAATCCTTCATATGCCTAGTTTATGAAGAATTTTACGGTTCTTTAATCTTAGTTCTAGAATTCATTCTATAAGTGCCACCGAAATACTCAGCATACACACACTAACTCATTGCCATATTAATCAATGATAACAAGCCATCTTAAACATACAAAATTTACACTTCAATTACACACTCTTTAAGCACATATCACAATCAAAAACCATGATATTCATTTCACTGCCAGGTTAACACAACATCTTTTACATATAAATTTTCAACAAAACATGGTAGCAAGTTTAAGCTAATTTAGTGAATTTCTATTACCTCTTTAATGTTGAAGCACTTACCAAAACCTTTTTCTTAAGCTTATATACTTCTCAAACTATCTAATTTCTCTTCTTTTTTTCTTCAAAATTTGGCTCGGAACAAAGAAATTTTGATTCCTTTTTTTTCCCGGCCATGGAGAGAATAATGGAGACATTTTTTTTTCCTAATGCTTTCCTGAAATTAAAAGAAGTCTAGCAATTTCTTATAGCCGACTCTTATGTAAATAAAATTGGAATAGTTCTTCTAAATGTGTTTCGTAAAATGGCTAGATAAACTTTGTTTGATTTTGGGCTTCAATAAGCTTTAATTAATTAATTCAAATTTCGTCTAATCTTTACTTGCTTACTAGCCCCACACTAATTTCTTAATAAAGCCCCATGTTTAATCTAATATCATATTTAATCTTTAGGCCTAATAAATCTATCCCAGTCTATATTAAGTTTCCATTTACACCCTTGAGCTTAGTAAACTTATTTTACATGCTTACTTTTCGGTGTTATATTCATAAGCCTGGTTAAATTGAATTCACTTTTCGTATTACGCCTGTAAACCGTTTAAATTTACTTCGGCTTTTTATTATCTCTAATATCTTATGTTCTAGAATATTTTTGTTATCGTCATCATTATTTTAGTTAACCTAATTATATAAGACCTCGGTTATTATTGGCCTATTGAGAGTTGGTCAAAATTGAAGGCTCTCATACGGAAGCGATTTATACCTAACCACTACTACAGGGAGTTATACCAAAAGTTGTAGAATCTCCATCAAGGGACTATGAGTGTAGAGGATTATTACACGGAGATTGAGGTTTTTGGGTGGATTGAATAGGGAAGTAGCCATTATAGTGGACTTGCATCATTATATGGAGTTGAATGAGATGTTACATATGGCCATCAAGGTCGTGAGGCGGTTAAGAAGGAAATCGACTTCTAGATATTCGTCTCAGTCATCATATGCATGGAAAGGTAAATGATATAAAGACAAAATGGAGGTTGTAGAAATGACTAAACCACTATTGAAATCTGAGGTTGCAGTGCCTAAGAATAGAGATGTACAGTGTTTCAAGTGTAATAGAAAGGGTCACATTGCATCACAGTACCCTAACAAACGAACTTTGATTATTGGTCAAGATGGCGAGTTAGATTTCACATATGGGGAATTAGAAGATGAGATGCCACCTTTGGATGATGCTAGTGATAGAGGTGATTCATATCCACATAGGGTTGCGATATTTACTTTTTGTCTAAATATCTTTTCTGTTCAATCTACAAACATCTTATACTTTTGACTTTACATGACTTGACTCTAATTGTACAATGCAGACTGGACTGGACTAGACTTGAAGGACCCAAGACACCATAGTGACTGCAAATCAGTATCTAACTCCACGAGTTCGTCCTTGGGGAAACCTATAAGAGAGAAACTGGTATAGGGGGAGGGTGGGTATTTTATAATACTCAGTGAGTGGATAATATAAAACATAAAGTCATATACATATATTATTCAGAACACTGTAATTTAGTGAAAATAAAATTTAGTATAACCTTCCTGAAAAATTATTTCGGTAACACTCATTTCGGTTGAAAATCACTTTCTTCAAAACTTATCTAAAAACTAAAATCTTCATAAAACTCTTGTAAATTATATCATAAAATTATATCTTTATTAAACTCATTTGAAAAACTATTTTTTTAAAAACTGATCATAAACTAAAATCTATCGTCAAGAATCCAATTCAACTGGACGAATCTATGAATCACTCAACTGGGTCTCTGGTTTCAAGGGGCGTTATGTCTCGCTTTCCCCTAAACACCTTTGTAAGAATCTCTGGTATCTTGGGATGTTACGTCTCGCTGTCCCCTAAGACACCTCAATAGTCATCCAATATCCTAGGAATGTGACATTTGGGGTGGGAATAACTAGTGCCATGGGGCGTTACGTCTCATTATCCCACATGATACTAAAACTTGGATCCAGGGGCATTACATCTCATTATCCCCTTGGTCCTAAACTTATATCTGCCATGTGCACAGGCTTTGTTATATTCGTCAATTCCAAAGCATCTGTTAATTCCAAAAATACTTTGAGATTTAGTTTGACCCAAATCTATATCAAAATCATTAAAACCTTTTTGAAACATCAAAAATATTTAAAACATCTCAAATCTTAAAAATCATTTCAAACTATCGAAATCGTATTAAAGTCATCAAAACTATCTCAAAAATATCAAATTATCTCAATCTCCAAGAAATCCTAAAACATACCTCAACATCAAATAAATCATTAAACATGATCCAAATCATATCAAATGTTATTTCATATCATGAACATTTCGTATACTATGCTTCTCAAATGTAATCAAATTCTCAAATTGTCATAAAGAAACCAAATCATTAAATCAATAAAGATAAGTATTCAAAGAAGTCAAAAATTCAAATCAATTATGAGAATATCCACTCACAGTTTTGGCGCTAATCCAAATCCAATGCTCGGTGTACATAGGGTTGTTTCCAACGACGATCTCTAGAGAGACTTTACTATGTTAGAACAACCAATACTTAGTATTTATCTTTCATAAAAATAAATCATGTCATGCATTTAACATCTTTCCTTATTGAAAATTAGGTCATCTAAGATTCTTACGAATTTTATGAAGTTTGATTTTGAGACACAGAAGGTAAGATATCAAAATTTAAATTTTTTCTCAATACGGAGAAATTTACTGCACATCGACTAACTTCAAAATTCACTGTGATCAAATGGTAATAGATTTGGGGTTGAGATTTTTTCACATGACTCTCTGTGCGTCTAGTTTTTATTGCTTTTATGGATCATGATTTCGATTTCTAAGAATCAAGTTATAAGAAAATATTTATAGGCTATTCAGGGAAAAATTTAACCTAACATTTTCAGTATGGTAGATTTAATATCCCGCGTTTTCGGTACAGTGCGGGAAGATTTTCGAATTAAATTTAAGCTCTCGAAAATGGAAAGGTAATCGAAAATCAGAATTTATGTGTTGTAAAATAGTTCGGAATATTTTAAAGAGAATCTTTGTCACGTTGGAAAATGTGTGATTTTGAGAACAGGTTACGCAATTTCTGATTTTATGGTTATACGCGTAAAATTTTCTTGTTTCGGCTATAAAGATAGCAAATGAACTCCGTTTGAGCTTATTCTGGAACCATCTACTAATTTTCTCGAGATGAATAACTTTTTTGTTAAACACTTTTTGAAATTTACATTAGAAAAGCTTCAAAATCGAGAATTTTTGAGAAAACCCAAAGTCAGGGGCCTGATTGTAATTTCACGGGTCAAAAACGTAATTTTTCGAAACTTTTCTATATATACCTCTAAGTTTTAGGAAATTGTGAAAAATGTTGAAGCCTCATAACTCTCACACTCGACCCCTTCCCTCTAAGAATACGTTTTGGCTTGTTAGCTCATCAGCCGGCCGGCCGGCCACCATTGGCCGGTCGACGCCCCAATGGGGTGCGCCCAGCCACCCCCGGTCTGAAAGTGGTCGGTGGCGGCACAAGAACATTGCCGATGGCGAGAAAAATAGAGGAATGCGGGCGCACATGGGTTTGTCGATCCCGACTTCTCACTTTATTTCACGGCCCGAGGCACCCACCAAATTGAATCTCTCAGTGAGTAGTACAAGTAGGCGGTGGTAGATTTTCCGTTCTGTGCACGGTTTAATGAGAAATGAGGAAAGAATATTCAGTGAATAGCGACCACTATGAATAGTAGCTCCGATCAAATTTCCATCGATTCCAGTGTGTTCGTTGGATCGTTTGGAGTCCGTATATGCCCTCAAAATCTCGTTAAGACCTTGTGGCAAAAAATCACAAATTTCAATTTTCCGTTAAAAGTTTGGATATATCCAGTAGCTTCGTAGAGTAGAGTATTGATATAAATTGAATTGTTTGAGTATTAGTATATTGAATATGACCATTTGGTAGAATCCAAGTGAAAATGGAATGAGTTTAGTCAATTCGATAGAATATGTAAGTTTCCGATAAAAATGGATTTTTGGGTATAATGATGTGTTTTGATAATGATAGTTATGAGTTATTTATGATGTTACGAAAATGTTTATTTAAATTTGGGTAGGTCCGAAGGGTTTGGGACTATTCTGTAACATTTGCGGAAATGTTTTCGATAGATTTTCTAAAAACACGTAAACTCGAGATTTAAGTTCACTCGTGGCTCGAATTAGTTTTTAATGGTGTTTTAAAATATTAGAACTGAAATAATTAAAATTGGACTTGATTCGATTGTCCCGGAAAGATCCAGAGCTTTGTCAAAGCTAAGTCATGAATTTCATAAGTTACGATTCTAACGGTGTTTCGCCATTTAGTTTGGCAGACTTGACTATGACCTGGAGTGCTCGCGAAGCCAGGTATGTAACCCATGCGATGAGAACTTACATTGATGAATTCATATTTTGAATATATATATATATATAGATGATTGACATGTTAAGTTGAAAAAAATGACAGTAAGAGGTAGTTTGAGAACGGAGTTCAAGACTATGTTTCATTAAGTGAACCGACCATCGCATGTATGACTTTTATTATTCCCAAGATATGAAGTGAGAGGTTCAATGATCTTAATGACTATATGTATTGATGTATTTTGAAGTGAAATGTTTGATAAGCTTAATGTCTATTTGTATATATTAATGTACGTAAGGGTATAAACCTGTAACGATATGAAATTTTGTATGTGAATGAATACGTAAATATATAAGTATATGAGTATGTATTCGTATATGCATATGATGATAAGATATGTATAGGTGGGATATAAGGAATTGATAAATGGAATAACTCATGATTTCTGAATTTGTATTAGCAAGTGTAGATGTACGCAATTGGGATAAGTTTGTTATTGATTAATGTAAATGATTTAGCGGTATAGAGTTTGAGTTGGTATAGGCTAAGTCTTTTTCGAGTGATCGAAGTTCGTGATTGATAGAATATGTATATAAATGGTGAATGTTGATCGATAAGTAAAGTATGTGAGGATTGTAAAGGTCATGGTATCGGAATTTGAAGTAATGGGTATATTCATATGTTTGATATATATATATATATATATGACGATTCTGAATGATAAAGCAATATTTGTCATTGTATATGCTTGTGTATGAGAAATCGTGTGATGAGTTTGTGACACGTGATATGTATGCATGTGTATATGTTTAATCGGTTTATGATTTTATGGTGTAGTACCCGAGTGTACGAAACACTTTCCCTCGCGCAGCGGAAGCGGTTAGGCCCACGGATCGAACTTGAAAATTTTTTCTGCTTTGCCCTTCCTTTGACCGAATGGTGCCATTGGGTATACTGAAATTTTGTTTCTGTTTTACACAAGATTTCAGCCCTTGAATGCTCCCGAAACAATCCCCGAACAGCCCCTTGAACTGTAGTGAAATAACGGACTATTTAGCACCTGTTACACGCGCGAACTGCACTCAAAACAATCCACAATTTGCGTGAACTGCTGTATGTATTTAGGTCTGATTTTTCACTTAAAAATCAATCCTAACTCAGCCAAAAAATCCCCAAAAGTGTTTCCCAAAACCCGAATTAAAAACCAAACAAAACTGAGCCCCAAACTGTATGATATGCGCGCGGCAGTAGGGAAATTTATTCCTCACTGCCGTGACTTGCTGGTGAAAGGGAGAGAAGGTTTTCCAATGCCACAAGATCTTCCGAGCTATGTCTCGTTACTTACGGAGGGTAGTGTGGGCTACACTCATAAATTAATCCCTAAACGTTTTAGAGATTAAATCACACACCGAAATAATTTTCAGGTTCTTCAATTAACTTTCTCAACTCTTGAGAGCATGAAGAAGAGAAGGAGGCTAGGGTTTTCTATTTGTGTATCTTTAAAAAGAAAAATGTAATTTTCTTTTTATACTTAGGGTAATTTGTTTCAAAAAACAAATCAACCAATAGTCTCCTACCCTTATTAATTTTTGGCCACGGTAGGTAATTTTTGTTTGATTTTGTTTCCAAAACAAACAAATCACATTCCTTACTCAATGAGGAATTCGGCCAAGGCATTGTATTTTGATTTGATTTTGTTTCCCAAACAAACAAATCCTATTCCTTATCCAATTAGGAATTCGGCCATGGTGATGAATTTTGATTTGATTTTGTTTCCCAAACAAACAAATCATATTCCTTATCCAATAAGGAATTCGGCCATGGCAAGGATTTTTGTTTCCAAAATAAAACTTAGCCTTATTAAATTATATCATATATAATTCAATGTTCTATTTTTAATAATTATCATATAATTATTAATACCTTACATTAACTTTTAATACATAGTCTCAAGTGTGATGTAATTAATATTATTAATCATATTAATAATATTTATTCTTTGTGAGTATATAATTAGACTATCCAATTATATTAACTCCGCTAAAGTATATCGAGCTAGCACGGGGACCAAATGGACCTACGGTTCCGAGCTCCAATAATCTCGAAATATTAATTAAGCTCTTAATTAAATATTCTGAATTATTAACTCCAGGTTATTCCACTAAAAATCTAAAGTTCCACTCTCGTTGCCGTAGATGAAATATTAAGCCGAACCAAGTCGGTGTCCACCAATATAGTCATTGCATACGAATTGATCTTTCACGAATATCTCGTAATTAGAGTCGGGTCATAATGTCCGTTATACCCCTCTAATTATTTTTACCTTAAGTACCATTGATTCTCCAATGAACGATTTATTCATAACTATTATGAATATTAATCTTTCTATTCGTATTAGAAAGACTTGAGCGCTCAAATCGTTCAAGTACCGAATCAACCCTTAAGAAAGATACTCATCTACTTCTCACAAGCAGGAGTGAACTCCATGTCTATGTAAAATGTTCCCAGCTACAAAACAAACTGTGCCCCCAAAGTACGTAGCTATTGGTTGGGATTGCTACACCAACCTCACCTTTGTAAATCAAAGGACACAGCCTGCCATGCAGGAGTTCGTAGTACACTCAGGATTAAGATCAATCCATATATGACCATCAAGTAGATGGAAATGACTTTCTTTGCTTAACGGATATTATAAGAATGTCATTTCTATCTGGGTCCAGTCCTATATGATTGCATCATACAAGGTACCTCCATTCTCATGTCTCTACATGGACGATCCGGATTAAGATCGCCATACGAATATAAAATAGACCGCAGCTATAGATAAACCACAAACAAAGTACCCGGTTTGTTTGCTCTCTATGGACTATTTAAGATTACTAACTTCAGACTCAAATTCTCTTTTGTATGACACTCATACACTAAGTCTGAAGGTACATAAGTAATCTACGGTATTTACGAAGATATATAATATGCGAAAGATAAACAAAAAATTTGATAAATGAATAATGCATCGTTTTATTTCAAAACGCATGAAACCGTTTACATCACATGTAGCTCTATGGAATACATCCAAAAAATCTCCCACTTGCACTAGAGAAAATGGGACATATCACATAATCCTAGACCATTGATGAGCGGAAAATTTATCAATATTTACCGCCCCTATTACTTAATATTTTATTTAGTTTCTCGGGTTTGAAGAACGTTTTGATATGTTTTAGTTTGTTTTGCAGATAAAATAATATTGGGACTTAATGAAATCATTTAGGACGAAATATGGGTCAAATAAGGGCAAAAATTGGACTAGACATATTAATTTTGGAGATTGGAAACTTGAAATGGCGTTTTAACGAAGTGCAGTTTTGGAAATTCCAGTTTTGTGTATCTATCGTAATTTCGGCATAACTTTTTACTCCGATATCGGATTGAGCTGATTCAAGTTCCAGATTAAATAAGACTCAACGATATACAACTTTGAAAGACAAAATAATTTCTAATTCTGAATATTTCATGCCCGAAATTGATGAACCATCCAGAAGTGTGTTGTGTGTAATTATTAAAGTCACTTTCAATCATTTTCAAAGCAAAAAATAAATTAATAAATAAATAATAAAAATTATCAAATCATCACCAAACATGATAAGAGATTAGTGGGGCAATTAATAATGGATTTGGTGGAGCAATTAGTGGAGCAATTAATAATTGATTTGGTGGATGATTTGATGGAGGCAAAATTTTGCCTATAAATACCAAGTCATTTCATTTGTAAAATTCATACTTTCTTCTAAGGAATTCCTTAAGAATACTAAGAAGATTGTATCTTGTTTGTTTATTTACAGCTTTCAGTAATTAATTTCCGCTTTCACACTTTCTTTTCTTTACTTTTCAGTTTTTACTTTCCGCAATTTACTTTTACGCACAGTACTTTTCTTTCTTTAATTTTCAATTTTTACTTTTCAGTAATGAGCAGGTAACTCCCCTTTGCTGGGGTAAAAGGTAAAACTTTTATTACTAATATTTAGATTAATCTCCCTTAATTATAATATATAAACTAGTCAAAACCTGACTTAACGAGGATACCGCCATATGGTCGGTTGGTAATTATTTAATTGGTTTTAACCTCACTAAACTGGATACCGCTTGATTGGTCGGTTGGTAATTAATTATTAATTTGACTTAATCTGGATACCGCCTATATGGCTGGTTGGTAATTATCATGCAAAGTTAATATATTATATTAAGAGAGATATCTAAAATAAAAGTAATAAAAGTGGATCCTTTTACCTCTGCATTTTCTTTTATTGTACTTTTACTTTATTTACTTTTCAGCAATTTACTTTCAGCAATTTACTTTCAGCATTTACTTTTTAGCATTTACTTTTTAGCAATTTACTTTCAGGAATTTACTTTCAGCATTTACTTTTCAGTAATTTACTTTCAGCATTTACTTTTCAGCATTTAATTTTCAGTATTTAATTTCAGCATTTACTTTCTGTCATTTACTTTTCAGCAATTTACTTTTCAGCATTTTACTAGCCCTAGTTATGTGTTATTTATCTGGGGTTGTGATGAATTCTAATATCACCGGTTTATAAGGGGTTATTTTATAGTTTGGGTAATTTAAAGGTTTACTTATTAAGTCTTAAGCTTAATGCTTCTTGTTGTCTGATCACCAATAAGATTGATGTGGTAAATCTAAAATGAACTAGACATAGGGATTTTAGGTTTCAGCCTTAGACTTAATAGCCCACGATCTTCCTTGAGGATAGATAACTCTTTAATAGATTTCCTTACAAGATAGACATATACCTGTCGGGCGGGGGGTAGCCATAATTGGAACTTAAACTTAATGAATCCAGATAATTTGGTTGACATGGATATATGGTTCAATTGGGTTAAACTGGGTATTTGCGTCTGACCATCGACAGAGGCTTTTGCATAATTTCGTGTTCCATGTTAGTAAACTGATTTATTACACAAACATAAAATAATCACTTCATCTTTTAAAAGATATTAGAATGATTCACAACCCTAGATCTTTGAGTCTTTTGTTATTTTCTTTAGTATTTTCTTTTGTTTATTTTATTTATTTTAATTAAGGAAAATCACATTCAACCAATCAAACAATCATTCTCTTCTCCCTCAATTAGATATTTGTAAATAAATAGATTCAACAATTAATAACAACAGTAGGAATTAAGTCCTCGTGGGATCGATATTTTTATACTACTTGAACGATACGTGCGCTTGTGTTATACGTGTGTGTTTACGCCGTTCAACCATCTAGGTGACCTTCAAAAATTTTAGCCGGCAAGGTCTTTGTAAACGGATCAGCAAGGTTCTCTGCGGATGCAATCTTTGTGACGGTAACGTCTCCTCTCTGCACTATCTCCTTGATGAGATGATATTTCCTTTCTATATGCTTTCCCCTCTTGTGGCTTCTTGGTTCTTTGGAGTTTGCCACCATTCCACTATTATCGCAATAGAGGGTGAGTGGTTTATCCATGTCTGGAACAACTTCCAGATCTCCTAAGAATTTACGGAGCCAGACTGCTTCCTTAGCTGCTTCATAAGCCGCTACATATTCAGCCTCCATGGTGGAGTCGGCAATGCAAGATTGCTTTATGCTCCGCCACACAATAACCCCACCATATATGGTGAACACTGATCCAGATGTGGATTTCCTGGAATCAACATCCGTCTGAAAATCAGAGTCTGTGTATTCCCTTAGGATCATATCCTCACTGGAATATACTAGCATATAATCTCTCGTTCTCTTAAGATACTTGAGAATGTGTTTCACAGCCACCCAGTGATCCAATCCCGGGTTTGACTGAAACCTACTGACTACTCCCACTGTAAAGCAGATGTCCGGTCTTGTGCATAACATGGTATACATGAGAATACCAATTGCTGAGGCGTATGGGATATGTCTCATTTCCTCAACACTTTGAGGTGTCTTAGGGGACTGTTCCTTTGAAAAATGAATTCCACGCCGATAAGGTAGATTGCCTTTCTTGGAATTCTACATCCCAAATCGCACAATGATCTTATCAATGTAGGATGCCTGAGACATAGCTAACAGTCGTTTCTTGGGATCCCGAAGTATCTGGATCCCAAGAACATAACTGGCCTCTCCCAAATCTTTCATTTGGAATTGCTCAGTTAGCCAGGTTTTTACGTCTGATAATATCCTTACATCATTCCCAATGAGTAAAATATCATCAACGTATAAAACAAGAAAAACCACATTCCCATCAATGACGCGCTTGTATACACAAGGCTCATCAACATTCTGCTCAAAATTATAAGACTTGATCGTTGTGTCAAATCTTATATTCAAGATCGAGATGCATGCTTGAGTCCATAAATGGACCTTTGCTATTTGCAAACTTTTTGCTCTTGACCTTGGGCGATGAACCCTTCTAGTTGTATCATATAGATACTTTCATCAAGATTGCCATTCAAAAATGCAGTCTTGACATCCATTTGCCAAATTTCATAGTCATAATATACGGCAATGGATAGAATAGTGCAGATGGATTTAAGCATAGCTACAGGCGAGAAAGTTTCCTCATAGTCAACTCCCTCTTTCTAGGAATAACTCTTGGCCACTAGTCTAGCCTTGAAGGTCTGTACCTTCCTATCTGATCCCCTCTTCCTCTTGCAGATACACTTACAACCTATGGGTTTCACCCCATCAGGTTGGTCTACAAGTTCCCAGACCGAGTTGGAGTACATGGACTCCATCTCTAGGTTCATGGCTTTGAGTCATTCCTCTTTGTCAGAATCATCCATTGCACTACTATAGGTCAATGGATCATCTATACCATCGTTGGAGGTGACAACTTGTGCCTCTCTAACCCCTAGGTAGCGATTAGGTTGTCGCACAAACCTCCCACTGCGTCTAGGTGGTAGATCATTCTGACTGGGTAGCATCTGACTATCAGCTGTCGAAGGTGCTATGTATTTGTCAACTTTCGTTGGCGATGGCGTGCTGGTCGAACCAGTAAGTAACTCACTCCTCGAGTAATATTACTACGAGGCTTGAACTCCCTCATGTAGTCCTCCTCTAGAAACGTAGTATTTGTCGATACAAATACTTTATTATCATCGGGACTGTAGAAGAATCCACCCCTAGTCTCCTTCGGGTAGCCTACAAATAGGCACACCTGAGAACGTGGTTCCAACTTTGTAGTCTTATTCTTCAGCACATGTGCTGGACACCTCCATATGCGGAAATGTCGTAAACTAGTTTTACGACCATTCCACAACTCTAAGGGATTCTTAGGAACAGACTTAGATGGAACTACATTAAGGATATACATTGCTGTTTGCAGTGCATATCCCCAGAATGAACTAGGCAGTGAGCTATAACTAAACATAGATCTCATCATGTCTAGTAGGGTTCGATTCTCCTTTCTGCAACACCATTTTGTTGTGGTGTCCAGGTGCTGTGAGCTGGGATACTATCCCATGCTCAACTAAGAATTCCTCGAAATCTCTGTCAGGTATTCCCCTCCACGATTGATCGTAGTAGAGTTTTGATTGTCTTACCTAATTGGTTCTTAACCTCAGCACGATACTCCTTGAACTTTTCAAAGTATCTGATTTATGATGCATTAGGAAGACATACCCATATCTTGAATAATCGTCAATAAATGTGACGAAGTATTCATAACCACCTCGGGCTTTTACATTCATCGGTCCGCAAACGTCTTAATGTATTAGTTCTAGTGGTTGATTGGCTCTTATACCTTTTCGAGTGAAAGGTCTCTTGGCCATTTTTCCTTCTAAACAGGATTCACAAACTGGTAAAGTCCCGAGCTTTATCTGGTTTAAGGCTCCGTTCTTTATCAATCTATTTATCCGGTCAAGGTTGATGTGACCAAGTCTAAGATGCCATAGATATGTGTCATCGTGAGAAATCTTTGGCCGTTTTGTTTTAGGTTTTTCAACCTTAAACATTTCAGTGTTTAGCAGTGACCTATGTGTTAACGGTCTTAACACATACAAGTTATTTTCTGAGTTTCCTGTGCATATAGTTAATCCATTTCTACCAATAATAACCAAATTGCTATTAAAAGAAACTGAATAACCATCATCCAAAAGTCTAGAAACAGAAATCAGTTTCCTGCGAAAACCAGGAATGAATAATACATTGTTCAAATTTAAATAACTATTATTAATAAAATTTAAACTGGAAACTTTCCCATGTCCTGACCCTCATGGTGAAATCACATTCAGCAAGGTCCCTCCATGAATCAAGTAGCTGTAAAGAAGAACAAACATGGTTAGTGGCCCCAGAATCAATAATCCAAGCGGATTTATCATCCTCCACTAATAGAGATTCAATAACGAGTAAATCATATTTACCTGTTTCCTTTTCTCCTTTAGCGCAGCAAGGTATTTAGGACAGTTCCTTTTCCAATGCCCATTCTTGTCGCAGTGGAAACATTTTTTTGGGCTTGGCATCCTTGGAGCCTTTCTTGTTCTTCTTTTTCATGGGCTTACCCTTAGCCTTTCCAGTGTTTTTCTTCTTCTTCTTTGCAGATTTAGAAGATTCGGCAACATTTGCCTCTGCATTGGACTTACGAGGATCCACAAGCATGGACTCGTAATGGGTGAGCTCGTTAAGCAGTTGGGTCAAAGTAAAAGACAACTTGTTCATAACATAGTTGCTTTTAAACTGTAGGAAACTCTTCAGAAGAGTTTCCATAATCATGGTCACCTGGCTACACTCGTCAATACGAGCTCCATGGGTTTCATCAGTGTTGAGATAAGTCATTATCCTTAAGACGTGCTCTCGGACTGATGTCTCATCCTTCATCCTAACAGTCATCGCTGAGACCATGGCCTCATGGCGTTGACGCTCCGAAGGCTGCCCAAACATGCCCTACAATGACTCCATCATCTGAGATGCTAGAGCCATAGGTTCATGTTTTGCAGCAACAACCTCAGACATCCCTGCTAGCAAGTAGCAGGGGCTTTCTCATTTGCTGCGACCCATTTTTGGTAGGTATCGCGCACAGCTTGGCCAGCATTTCTGGCCGGCTCGGGAAGACGTTCCTCCGTCAGGACAAACTTCAGGTCTTCACAGACCAGGATAGCGTTCATGTTACTTTTCCACTTAACATAGTTTTCTCCGGTCAATTTATCGTTTGAGAGTATGGAAATAATTGGAGAAACCAGGCTGAAAATAAAATAAACATGCATTCAACATTCATTCATCGCATATTAAAATCATCAAAGAATTTTGGCATAAAATTAAACATGATGCAAGAACCATGAATAATGAATTAGAAACCTAAGAGAATTGCTACGCCACAGAAACCTATCATCCCACAAGTAAGTGCCGCCGTAGGGTAGGTCAAGTACTCGCATGATAGATCGAGACAATCTCAGTCAATTTAATATATGCGGGAATAACTCTTATTCCTATATTAAACAACTACCGTTTTATTTGATCAAGGAATTTCATTAACAGTTAATTATTCTTTGTGAGTGTAACCCGCCGTTTCGGGATTCTTTGACTTAACAAGTGAAGTGCACCGTGTAGGGTAGGTCAGTTCACAAGATACATCTAGAATCCATATATTCTCGGAACCCAAACCTGATATTGACCCAAAATGGACACCATCCGTAGGGGGACAAAAAACAAAGCCGTCTCGAGGCGCCTTTTGAATCTCACGTTTTTGGACTAACAACGGAGATCGTGGGATGTACTGTCGTATATCCCTCTCCCACTCACTATTTTAAATATTAAGGTTTCTATCTAAAATATCTAATATTTTATTTTAACTAGTGTGGATAAACTTAGTAGCGTAAATCATAATTGTTATTTACACTAGTTTGTCATAAGTGAGCTAAATCAATTTTAACTATTAAAATTGTGTCACTAATATTAGTCTCTACTAATATGTTTACTCTATTAAACTAATTTAATTAGAGTGGTATAAGTGAGTTACAATATTTTAACTCTTAAAATACTAGGCACTTAAAGGGTCTAAAATCATGGAATTCTAAACGGTCAAAATTCAATTAAACATTTAATAAATTTTTAGTGCGTTAAAAATCCAATGGTACGTGGAATTGTATCCCGAGTGCAGACCATATTTCCGTCCATTCGGAATCGGCTATGGAATTTATATCCGGGTTTCCATCCTATATACCTATGGAATTTATTATGCACCAATTAAGCCCAATATATTAGAATTCAAGTTTTAGACTATAAATCCAATTAATCTAATTAATGATTTCAATGCATATCATTTTTTAACTTAAACATTTAAATTACATAAAAATCATAATTTTATGTTTATAATGATAATGCATCTATGACATGTTATGGCAAGTAAAATGCATGAGTGGGCACCCTAAGCTATATGACATGTTTATTCAAACAATTCGAAATAAACATACATATAACATAAAATATTTTGCATTGACCGGGCTCTTATTTTTCTATACTAATCTAATTAGTACAAAGATTCACCAAGGCATTCCTTGCCTTCAAATCCCGCTCCAAAGTGGTGTTGGCTCTCTTTGCGACTTCGGTGCTCCAAATTACAAAGAATTGAAACTTTACATTGAAAATTAAATTACAACAAATATAAACAATGGCCTTATGGCCTTACATCCCAAACCAAAACCAACTACAAAAATAAGAGCCAGAAAAAATTACGACCAATGCAAAATCCATTCATCACATGAAATAAAAAAACCATTCATCACATGAATATCACAATGTGCCCACTCATCTAAACATGCATATCATATTTATAACTCATATAAATATATTAAAACAACAGAAACTTTAAATGAAAAAGTGAAGGGTTAAGAGCACTTTTCAACCTCGCTCTTGATGCCAATTGTAGGAAACGCTTTCCCTCGTGAAGCGGTTAGGCCCACGGATCGAACTTGAAAAATTTTTCTGCTTTGCCCTTCCTTTGACCGAATGGTGCCAGTGGGTATACTGAAATTTTGCTTCTGTTTTACACAAGATTTCAGCCCCGGAATGCCCTCAAAACAGTCCCCGAACAGCCCTTTGAACTGCAGTGAAAAAACGGACTGTTTAGCACCCGTTACACGCGCGAACTGCACTCAAAACAATCCACAATTTTTGTGAACTACTGTATGTATTTAGGTCTGATTTTTCACTTAAAAATCAATCCTAACTCAGCCCAAAAAATCCCCAAAAGTGTTTCCCAAAACCCGAATTAAAAACCAAACAAAATCGAGCCCCAAATTGTATGATATGCGCGCGGCAGTGGGGAAATTTGTTCCTCACTGCCGTGACTTGCTGGTGAGAGGGAGAGAAGGTTTTCTAATGCCACAAGATCTTTCGAGCTATGTCTCGTTACTTACGGAGGGTAGTGTGGGCTACACTCACAAATTAATCCCTAAACGTTTTAGAGATTAAATCACACTCCGAAATAATTTTAAGGTTCTTCAATTAACTTTCTCAACTCTTGAGAGCATGAAGAAGAGAAGGAGGCTAGGGTTTTATATTTGTTTATCTTTAAAAAGAAAAATATAATTTTCTTTTTATACTTAGGGTAATTTGTTTCATAAAACAAATCAACCAATAGTCTCCGACCCTTATTAATTTTCAGCCAAGGTAGGAACTTTTTGTTTGATTTTGTTTCCAAAACAAACAAATCTCATTCCTTACTCAATGAGGAATTCGGCCAAGGCATTGTATTTTGATTTGATTTTGTCTCCCAAACAAACAAATCCTATTCCTTATCCGATGAGGAATTCGGCCATGGTGATGAATTTTGATTTTGTTTCCCAAACAAACAAATCATATTCCTTATCTAATAAGGAATTCGGCCATGGCAAGGATTTTTGTTACCAAAATAAAACTTAGCCTTATTAAATTATATCATATATAATTCAATGTTCTATTTTTAATAATTATCATATAATTATTAATACCTTACATTAACTTTTAATGCATAGTCTCAAGTGTGATGTAATTAATATTATTAATCATATTAATAATATTTATTCTTTGTGAGTATATAATTAGACTATCCAATTATATTTACTCCGCTAAAGTATATCGAGCTAGCACGGGGACCAAATGGACCTACGGTTCCGAGCTCCAATAATATCGAAATATTAATTAAGCTCTTAATTAAATATTACGAATTATTAACTCCGGGTTATTCCACTAAAAACCCGTAGTTGCACTCTCGTTGCCGTAGATGAAATATTAAGCCGAACCAAGTCGGTGTCCACCGATATAGTCATTCCATACGAATTGATCCTTCACGAATATCTCGTAATTAGAGCCGGGTCATAATGTCCGTTATACCCCTCTAATTATTTTTACCTTAAGTACCATTGATTCTCCATTGAACGATTTATTCATAACTATTATGAATATTAATCTTTCTATTCGTAATAGAAAGACTTGAGCGCTCAAATCGTTCAAGTACCGAATCAACCCTTAAGAAAGATACTCATCTACTTCTCGCAAGAAGGAGTGAACTCCATGTCTATGTAAAACGTTCCCAGCTACAAAACAAAATGTGCCCCCAAGTACGTAGCTATTGGTTGGGATTGCTACACCAACCTCACCTTTAAATCAAAGGACACAGTCTGCCATGCAGGAGTTCATAGTACACTCAGGATTAAGATCAATCCATATATGACCATCAAGTAGATGGAAATGACTTTCTTTGCTTAACGGATATTATAAGAAAGTCATTTCTATCTGGGTCCAGTCTTATATGATCGCATTATACAAGGTGCATCCATTCTCATGTCTCTACATGGACGATCCGGATTAAGATCGCCATACAAATTTAAAATGGACCGCAGCTATAGATAAACCACAAACAAAGTACCCGGTTTGTTTGCTCTCTATGGACTATTTAAGATTATTAACTTCAGACTCAAATCCTCTGGTGTATGACACTCATACACTATGTCTGAAGGTACATAAGTAATTTACGGTATTTACGAAGATATATAATATGCGAAAGATAAATGAATAATGCATCGTTTAATTTCAAAACGCATGAAACCGTTTACATCACATGTAGCTCTAGGGCATACATCCCAACACCGAGCTGGTTAGGAAATCCGTTCAGACGACATTCATCTCATACCTTTTTCTAAAATAGGTAATGAGTCATGTACAACCATTGTATGCGTGAGCCAACTCATATGTATGTGTTGTCTTGATTGTGTATTTTTGGATGCCTTAACTGTTGTGTATGCATCATTGTTTGTTACACGATGATTGCATGTATTCATGATTATGTGTGTGTGCATGATAGATTTTGTGATATATATGGACTATAAATGTTTATGTGGAATGAATGAATGACTTGAAAACCGATGTGAATAGAAGATGTTATATGTTAAGTTTGTTGTTGTATGTACGTATATTGTAAAAGAGAACTGAATGTGGTTGTAAGCTTCTGATGTTAATTTTGTCTTCAAGTATGAATTCTGGAATTTGATGTACATGAATATAAGAGAAGAGAGATATGATTTTTGCACTGATATGAGTGAATGCATATGAGTCATAAATGTTAAGCTATCATAAGGTTACCGTAATAGAAGGAAGTTTATTTAGTTTACTGAATTGATGATATTTCAAAAATATACATTCGTAATAAAGTTTAAGAACGTGATTTCATGTTTCTTGTGATTGAAATGGTTTCACTGTAAAATGAAATATTCTACGATATTCGTACTGATGTCTGATGAGTGGTAATTATATCACTATTTCCCACTCATTTAACTTAATATTTTGTATAGTTTCTTGAGTTTTGTGAATATTTTGATGTGTTTTGTGTTATTTTGTAGATAAATAAAGTTTCAGGACCCTCTGGAGGTGATTTGGGGCCAAAACAGTGAAAAATGACAAAAAGGATATTTTGGTAATTTTAGCACATCGCGACGCGCAAGCCTTTGGTGTCGCAACGCCTAACGTACGCCGGTCAATGCTAATGGGCGTCGGGTCTACATGTCATAATCTGAGAAGTTTGACTTTACTAACGTGCATCGTGCCACGTGTCACTATCACAGCCGGTCTGCTAATATGCGTCGTGCCACGTGTCATCATCTTACGGTGCTGACAATCGCCATCACCACTTGTAGCCACGTGTCAGCCATGTCATCGTCCATATCACCATTTGACCGAGTCAACGTGCCATGTCACCGCCATGTCATCATCAGCCAATCACGAAGTGCCACGTGTCACAATCATATGGTGCCGACAGTCACTTTCGCCACGTGTCGCCATGTCAGCACCACGTCATCGCCACCTCAGCTCAATCATTCATCTCCCAGCCGCCTTGCCACGTGTCACCTTATCACCTTATCCAGAATCCCACGTGTCGAGCTCTACGCATACCACGTCGACAATTACTTACATCCCGAAATGGACACCCTACTGACGCCTATAAATTTAGCTCGGTTTCAGAATTCAAATCATGCCTTCCTTGAGTTTTGTAAGGACTTTAAGGATTGCATCTTGTGTGATTACGTTTTTGTAATTTAAATTAAGTATTTTTACTTTTAGTAATTTTAATTATGCACTTTTACTTTCTGTAATAAATTTTATTTTCTTTTCTATTCTGTTCTTTTATGTGCAGTAGTTAATTTACTGTCGGGGTAAAGGTGAAGCTTTTTACTTTTATAATTTAGATTAATCTCCCTTAATTATAATATATAAACTAGTTAAAATCTGACTAATTGAGGATACCGCTATATTGTTCGGTTGGTAATTATTTATAAATTGGTTTTAATCCGACTAAATTGGATACTGCCTGGTTGGTCGGTTGGTAATTAATTATTAATTTGACTTAATCAGGATACCGCTTATATGGCGGGTTGGTAATTATCACGCAGATTTATATATTATAATAAGGGAGATTTCTAAATTAGAAATAGTAAAGGTAGATTAATCTCACTTCAATTATAATATGGAAATTGTGATTTAATAATATGAATTAAAAGTTGATTCCGTCTTAATGGCTGGTTTTAATTATGTAACATAATGTGACACCGCCTATATGGTTGGTCTTTAGGTGACAGATAATTACCGCCTATATGGCTTGTTTATGGATAAATAATAACACCGCTTTTATGGCTGGTTCAACTTAATTGGATAACACTGGCAATTTCCATATTATAATAATTTGAGATTTCTAAAAGTGGATCCCATATCCCCAGCATTTTATTTTATTCTAGGGAAGTGATGAAACACAATATTCACAATTAATAATTTATTTTCTTTTTATGGGTAATTCTTTAGTTTGTTTATTGAGTCTTAAGCTTAATGCTTCTTGTTGTCTGATCACCAATAAGATTGATGTGGTAAACTTAAAATGAACTTGACGAAGAGATTTTAGGTTTCAGTCTTAGGTTCAATAGCCCACGATATTCTTTTAGGATAAATAACCCTTTAATAGATTTCCTTACAGGATAGACATATACCTTTCGGGCGGGTGTAGCCATAATTGGAACTTAATCTTAATGAATCCATGTAATTTGGTTGACATAACATATGGCTTAATTGGGTTGTACTGGGTATTTGCATCTGACCATCGACATAGGCTTTTGCATATCTTCCTGTTCCAGGTTAGCAAACTAATTTATTACACATATATAAGAGAATCAATTCATCTTTATAATATTATTGTGTGGAGTCACAACCCTAGATCTTTGAGTCTTTTGTTATTTTCCTTAGTATTTTCTTTTATCTTTTTATTTATTTATTTATTTAGAAAATCCACAATCAAGCGATCATTCTCGTCTCCCTCAATTAGATACCTGTAAATAAATAGCATCAATAATTAATAACAACAGTAGGAATTAAGTCCTCGTATGATCGATATTCTTATACTACTTGAACGATACGTGCGCTTGCGTTATACGTGTGTGTTTACGCCGGTCAGGTTTTTGGCGCCGTTACCTGGGACTTATTTTTCTTGAGTTATTAATTTTGAAGCTATCTAATTTACTTGTATCTAATTTTCTTTATTTTTATCTGTAATTTTTATTTATTTCTTTTGTTTTCAGGTGGTTGAAAAATGGAACATTATTGGGAGATTGAAAAATTACGAGCTTTACTAGAAGAAGATACACCCCAAATCTGGGAGCAACAGTCCGGTTTTCTGAGGCATGTTGTCCAGCCCAACAATTATCATTGGATGTCAAACAATACTACATTTGCTCAACAGAATGCAATGGGGAGATGTGAGTTATGTGATGGTAACCACTCGAGCGATCAATGCATATACCTTTCAGAGTGGCAGAATTTTCTGAATCATTCAAGGTATGAAGAATCAACACATTTTCCATCTTATCCACCATCCATTTACGATCTTCATCAAAAACCAGAACCATCAGAGGAAGATCAGTTGATTCACATGCTCAAAGATTGGTTCGAGGAACGGGAAGCTCAATTTGATGCAAAAATTCAAAGTCAAGCGGCGTCTATACAGAGGATGACAGATCAAGTTAGACAATTAACAGATAACCTGAATCACATATCTCACGGAGCAAATTCAAATAATACTGAAGAAGCCTTTGAATATCCTGAGATTCATCATGACATCATAACAGAGAACGAGGCTGAGTAGTATCAAAAATCAGAGGTATCAGTTCAGGAGCCTGAACCAACAAAGTCTCAATTTGAGTTTTATTATTGTTCTGACTCTAACGAGGATGAAGAAGCTGAGCTATTTATACCAACTGCACCAACAAGGGAGGATGAAACTTTCCATCCTCAAAATGAAGATCTTTGAGAATACTTTGCACTAATGTTTGAAGATGAGCTACCTGAGCTAGTCATATCAGAAGATGAAGACCTAAAATCTGACATTTCTTTACATCATCAGGGTGACACTTATGGAGCATGCATTTCACAGTTGACAGATGAAGAATTGAATGCGGAAATCCTAAAATACATATGTGAAGAAAATGTGGAGCAAGAAGCAGAGCAAATGGAGGAGCAACTGTTTGACCAAATTGAAGATCTCAGGCATTCAGGAGAAACATCAATGTTTTGGGGAGTACAGATCAAAGACATCACCCAGAAGCTTGACATAATGGAACTTCCATTTCAAGTCAAGCACCATACGAGACCTCATGATCTTCTTTCTTTCTTTTCAGGAACCACTGAAGCGACAAAGATAAAAAAAAAGTGGCACAAGCACTGAATGGAACAAAATTCTTTTTGCCCCTTTACCGTTGGAAGAGACCCTTCAAAAGCAACGCACACGGGATTGTCATTAATTGGAAATCCAAAACGATGCTGAAACCTCCTTGATAGATGGATTTCAGTCACGTCTGGCTGAAGATGAAAAATTAGCACTAGCAGGGAGGCAACCCATGCACTTTGTTGTAATTTCTATTTTTATATTTTGTGTATACATGTTGTAGAGTTTTTAATTTTGTGTGTTATTTTTGTAGGGAAAAGCACAAACCGAGCATTTTAAGATAGAAGGAATTGTGTTTGGCAATCACAAAGAAGAGAGCTAATTCATTTGTGATGGCTGAGTAAAGAATGAATTCTTGAGACGCATCCCTATGAATTTATACTAAGCTAGTGGCATATTACGTACACAATTCCGTTGCCTTAATAATTGCTTTGATTTGCTTTTCTGTTTTTATTTCCTTTATTTTCGCCGACAAGATCTAAACTTTTAAACTTTTCACGATTTATTTTAACATTCATCTAATAACTGTCATTTGGCAGGTACTAGTGCTACTATTATTCACCTATTTTCAGGTTCTATAAATTCAACTATACATTTCTCTCTTCGACACATCCAGATATACATCCAAATAAAAGAGAGAAAATGGAAGCAACTTCACAGCAGCGAGTCAAGCGAATTTATGTTTTCTGTGGATCCAACTCTGGCAATAAACCAGAGTTCATTGAGGCTGCAAAGGAATTTGGGAGAGTCATAGCAGAACAAAATATGCACCTAGTATATGGCGGTGGCAATCTTAGATTGATGGGAAGCATTTCAAAAGCCGTTCAGAAGGGTGGCGGTCACATTTTGGGAATCATTCCAAAAACTTTGGCGGACGAACATATAATCGGAAAATAAATGGAGATGAACGTATTGTCTCGGGGATGTCTGAATAACTCCTTGAAATGGTTAATATTGCTGATGTGTTTATTGCTTTACCAGGTGGGCTCGGAACGTTTGAAGAGATATTCACAGTCGCATCATGGGCGCATTTGAACATTCATCAGAAGCCCATTGGATTACTTAACATTGAATATTTTTTCGATTTTCTGTTTGTATTTCTTGCGGAAGCCAAAAGACATGAGTTCGTCACAAAATCAGTACATGATATTTTCCTGACTGCAACAAATGCCGAAGAATTAATTGACCAAATCTTAGCCTTTGAACCAAAAATCGACCCCATTCTTTCCAAGTTGAACTGGTCAGATAGCGATCGTGGTAAGAAACGTAAATTGGACATAGATCTTAATCGGTAATTTTTCCTATAGAATTTCAGCTAACCAGGTATTATCTTCTAAACTCTTCTTCTACTGTTTAAAATATTTGGGATAATGTCTCATTTAGGTTTGGGGGAGGGAATTAGTTGATCAATATCTTGTTTTTAGTTGTGTGTTATTTTTATTTTTAGTCCAAAATTTTTCGAAAAATACAAAAAAAAAATTGAAAAATTTTCAAAAATATTTTGCATCTTTGTTTTTATTTTGACTAAAAAGTTGAAATTGGTAAGAGATAGCTGAGTAAGGAGTTTTCACTCCTGAGACGTATCTCAAACCTATTTCGGAACAAGTTAATTTTTATTTATTTCCTTTTAAATTATTTAATTTGTGAATTCTCCATAATACTGACTAAAATGAATCTTCATATGCTCAGTTGGCATGTAATATCAACATGCATGGTAACATACGGACATAATTTGTGAATTCTCCATAATACTGACTAAAATGAATCTTCATATGCTCAGTTGGCATGTAATATCAACATGCATGGTAACATACGGACATAAGCTGGAATTGAAAAGTTTGTAATATTCAGTGCTCTACTTTAATTGGAGGAAGCGTCTCAAAAAAAAGCAATGGAGTAAAAAAAAAAATGTCTGAGATCCGAGTTATTAAGTCTGTAAGGGTGTTTTAACACCTAGTGCCCTAAAGCCAACTGGTTTGGGAGTCACTAGCCCAAAGCTCGCTACATGGATCAAGGATGCTGCAAAAATATATATCTGAAGTCTGAGTAATTAAGTTTGTAGGGGTGTCTTAACACCTGGTGCCCTAAAGCCAACTGGTTTGGGAGCCACCGACCCAACACTCGCTACATAGACGGAAGGTATTGTATATAAATAAAAAATAAAAAACAAAAATCAAAGAAAAAAATCAGAAAAATTATTCCATTGCTACAAAAAGGTGTGAATTCTGATAAAACTTTTGGATAAAAATATTACTCTCTTATCAACTGCACTTGTGACTGTTGTGGGAAAAAATGAATTGATTAATATTTTGTTGGCTGTGTATATGGAGAATGTTAAATATAACCAGAGAATTTACTTATTCGGTAATTTAGAAAAAAACAAAACAACTAGTAACTTGGAGTAGAAGTTTCACCTGATTAGTCACTAACTTCTTTATTCTATTTTCTCTTGTCTTTTTGTTTTTGTGTGCATTAGTTTCACTACCTTTTTACTTTTGTAAAATGTTTGAGGGTATCATTGTTGTAAACCCTCACGAGACTACAACTCGTCCACTAAGGACACCTAGGGGTTTAAAGGCTTGTTGCATACGCTAAATGCAACTGTGATCCCTATGAAAGTGGCTTAGTTAAATTTTATTTTAAAGATGTTTATGTTATTTTATTTTATGTTTTGCTCGAGGACTAGTAAAATGTTAGGTTTGGGGGTGTGATGAGTGGTAATTATATCACTATTTCCCACTCATTTAACTTAATATTTTGTATATTTTCTTGAGTTTTGTGAATATTTTGGTGTGTTTTGTGTTATTTTGTAGATAAATAAAGTTTTAGGACCCTCTGGAGGTGATTTGGGGCTAAAACAATGAAAAATGACAAAAATGGCATTTTGGTAATTTTAGCGCTTCGCGACGCGCAAGACTTTGGCGTCGCGACGCCTAACGTGGATCCAGGTAATTTGGTTGACATATTATAATAATTTGAGATTTCTAAAAGTGGATCCCTTATTCCCAGCATTTTATTTTATTCTATGGAAGTGATGAAACACAATATTCACACTTAATAATTGATTTTCTTTTTATGGGTAATTCTTTAGTTTGTTTATTGAGTCTTAAGCTTAATGCTTCTTGTTGTCTGATCACCAATAAGATTGATGTGGTAAACTTAAAATGAACTTGACGAAGAGATTTTAGGTTTCAGCCTTAGATTCAATAGCCCACGATATTCTTTTAGGATAAATAACCCTTTAATAGATTTCCTTACAGGATAGACATATACCTGTCGGGCGGGGGTAGCTATAATTGGAACTTAATCTTAATGAATCTAGGTAATTTGGTTGACATAGACATATGGTTCAATTGGGTTATACTGGGTATTTGCATCTGACCATCGATAGAGGCTTTTGTATATCTTCGTGTTCCAGGTTAGCAAACTAATTTATTACACATATATAAGAGAATCAATTCATCTTTATAATATTATTGTGTGGAGTCACAACCCTAGATCTTTGAGTCTTTTGTTATTTTCCTTAGTATTTTCTTTTTTCTTTTTATTTATTTATTTATTTATCAAATCCACAATCAACCAACCAATCAAGCGATCATTCTCATCTCCATCAATTAGATACCTGTAAATAAATAGTATCAATAATTAATAACAACAGTAAGAATTAAGTTCTCGTGGGATCGATATTCTTATACTACTTGAACGATACGTGCGCTTGTGTTATACGTGTGTGTTTACACCAATCAATGTCTTATGTGATTTGGATGTTTGGTTAATAGTTTGGTATATATGTGAACATGTAGACATGAGAATTTGGCATGGGTTAAGTATAAAAGTTAATAACAAGTTAATAAATCTGAACTTGTAAAATTTAGTAATTTTGATAAACTATTGATATGTTTGACTTATTTGTTTGTAGTACTAGCATGGTTACTTATTGAGTTTTATAACTCACACCAAACCAGTTTGCTTGTTTTACAGGTTGGCTTCTAGATTGGTCAACTACGACAGCTTTGGAAGTCATACTCGAGACGTGGATCACCCCAGCGGTAGTCACCCTCGCAAGTGTCATGGAAAGAGTTTTAGAGGTCTAGGATTTGTGATCAATATTTTAATTGTCATGTTGAGCACATTATTTGTATATATATTGAGTAAATATTTGATTGCTTATGATGTTGTGGGCACAGAGCCCTTGAGTGTTGATAGATGATGTGGGCACGGAGCCCTTAGGATATGATTTTGATGAGTTTTGTCTGGACCTGAGTAGGGCTAAGCATCGGTTCCGGTTCTACCTGAAACCTATTGAAACCGGACCGATTTTCCTAGTTTAGAACCGGAACCGGTTGTAACTGGTCCGATTCCGGTTCCAAAATAAAGGAACTGATTTTATACGGTCCAATTTCAGTTTCAAAATGGTCGGAATCAGAACCGGACGATAGAACCGGTTATAAAATCGAATTTAGAACCAATGCTTGAAATAATTTTGTTGTAGATATTAGCATTTGCCTAATTTGCTTATTCAACTCTGATATCTATATAGCTCTTCTGGTCGAATGATCAACCATATGCATAGTAATAACTGATGATTACAGTTTTTTCCTCTTGATATTTCGACTGTTTTATGACTTTTTGTTTGATAATGCAGTCTTAAAGTGCTCAGGGTGAAGCTACCATAATTCGCTGGAAGCTGCTGTTAACTTAATTAGGATCTGATATAAAAGTTTCGCCAAAAAAGTTATAAACATGATGTTAGGTTCACAGCCTTTAAGATCTCAAAACATGAAAACACAATCTTTTTACACGATTACTTAGAAAGTACTACCATGTAATTCTTTCAATTGCAAGGTCTAGATTAGAAGAACTAATCATAAAACATGCTTTACAAATAAGGTCAAAGATACTAAAAAGTGCTTGTAATAAATCCCCAATTGTAATGAACTGCAATGTTGCAGCTCAGGAATGCAACAACATGAGGTAAATGATAATTGCTAATACATTCATGCATGAAAAACATTAATATAAAAAAAATGAGAAATAATTGTATTTTCAAAGTATTACAATATTCTATAAATCGAGTAATTTAGAACCGGACCAAAACTGAATTGGAATCGATTAATAAGGTATCTTATTTAATTAGGTAGGTTCCGATTCCATTTAGTTAGGAACCGATTTTTTCCGAGTAGGTTCCAGTTCCATGCGGAACTGGAACCAAAATCGGTTTTGCTCACCCCCTAGACTTGAGGTCCTTTTATTTGTTTGGTGTTTTCTTAGATTCCGTTTGATGTTGGACTGTGATCTAGGTTTTCCAGTTTAAGGATACATCATGCCAGATTTTCTATAAATTTAGAGGCTTATGGAGATGGGTCAATCCTGTCTCCTACCGGTAGCATCTTGCCTCTAGCGGGTGCTACAGTTGTGGTATCAGAGCAAAGATTTAGGTGTCGGTGACTGCAGTTACAGGATATCCGATCATCTGAGTAAGTTTTTCGTTATGTAAAGATCATATAGGTCTCATGTTTGTAACTTGACTTGAATTATTTTTTTGTATATGGTATGATGTGCAATAGTTTTGATTGATATGGATGATTCATATTATCGATACATGTTTATATGTTATGGATATATGTATGTGTATATGTATACTAAGTTAAAAATATGTTGTTTATTTGGGAATATGAATATGTATGTGATGTGAAATCATTGTGTTTTGAGGTACGAGCTATACTATGATGTTGATAGTCTGAAATGTGAACTGATATTTTGAATTCATATTTTGAAAACTTGGTATTTGATTTTTGGCGTAAAAGTGTTTTAAAAAGAAAAATGAAAAATAAAAACAAAAAAGAAATAAAGAAATAAAGTTTTCAAATGTTTTGATTTTAATTATAAAGGATAAAGAAATATTTCCCCATCGACGCTTGATTCAAATTTTAATGTTTTGAGATTTATTGATATGTTTCCATCGAGAAGCTTGATAATATGTTTCCGTCTCGGCGCTCAAAAATGATTTTGATGTTTTTAAACTTTAAAACTATGTTTCCGTCGAGACGCTTAAAAATCTGTTTTCGTCACGGTGCTTGATGATTTTATGTTTTTGACCCTTTGTGGTGTTTGTATATGTTTCATTCCGGCTTGGCTGGGGCGCTTGTTATGGGGTCCAGGCCATCAAAAAATGGTTGGCCCACTACCGTGTCGACATGGTCCATACACTGTCCGGTCTGTGCGCGCGACTGAACAGTGGACGCTCGTTATGTATTTTGGAAGGTTTGCATCAAAGATTTATTTTTGATTTACACAAAATTATGTTTTGGGGGAAGAATGGTTTTAAAAGAATTACATTTTGATTTTTATGCATTTCAATATTGTTTATAATAATATACGAAATGATATAATTCTATCACGGCTCTTGTATATGGTTTTTACAGTTTTATAATTTGGTATGATATGTTTCCACCGTGGCACTTGTATAGGGATTTGTCCAACTACAGTGGACCGACCCGATCCTCTGTCAACAAGGAATCATTTCGTTCATTGTCCGATCTGTGCGCGCGATTTGGGCATTAGGCGCTTATTATGTTTCTTCCAGTTGAGTTATGCTGGATGCTCGATACAGATTTATGATTATAGATTTTGAAATTGATTTTTATGTACTGTAAGAGAGTTTTTCAAATGCGTTTTCAAGAAAGTTTTGCTAGGGATTGACTTACGTTTTACATTTTAATGATATCAGAAATTGACAGATTTAAGACTATCAATATCATAAGAGTATTATAATTATGTCACTTCTGGTTGTGACGATAGATGTATTTGGTTGTATAAAATTTTATGTTCTTTATGAGAGCACGTATGTAAGTTTATGGTTAGTCACAGTTCTTTTGGGTATTATGATGGTTATTTATGCTATGTTGTCAGCCATACAATGTTGTATGTGCGATGGACATGTATTATGTAAACATTGATATTGCTATCATTTACATATATGATATAGAATGACATAATGTGAAATGAATGGTTTCCGTTTTTGATTGTGGATGAAATAGATAGTATGAAATTCGTATTAAGTTTTCGTTTTGATACTATATTTGATTGCGTATAAAGAACATGTGCTATGTTGCTCGTTTTAGATTATGTATGTGATTGGCTATATGAAATCCGTGTTCGTTTTTCTTTTTCTATTGATGAATGAGTGTGAAATGGTTTGAATGTGTTTCAATGAATGAGTGTGAATTGAGATGATAAGTTTGATGTGTTTTGGTTATGAAATATTTGATTTAATGTGTTTTGTTATGAAATAGCATTGGTTGTAATGATGTAGGAAATACATAACTTTTGAAAATGTGTAAAGTGAGATGACTTCCGAATACGGATGAGATTGTAATGTACGTGTGTTCGATTTCGAATGATGGGATGTAAGGACGGAGAAATTTCGAGGACGAAATTTTTATAAAGATTGGAGGATATAATATCCCGAGTTTTGGGTACAGTACGAGAAGATTCTGAAATAAAGTTAAGTTCTCTGAGACAGGATGGTAATCGAAAATCAGAATTTATGTGTTGGAAAATAGTTCGAAATATTTTAAAGAGAAGTTCATCACTTTGGAAAATGCATGATTTTGAGAACCGGTTGCGCGATTTCTGATTTTATCATTATACACTTAAGGGTTTCTTGTTTTGGCTATAAAGATAGAAAACGAACTCTGTTTGGGCTGATTCTTGAACCATCGAACTTATTTTTCCGAGACGAACAACTTTTATTTTGAACTATTTTTTCTATTTACATCAGAAGGGTTTTAAAAATGAGAATGTTCGAGAAAACCCAATGTGAGGGGTCTGATGGCAATTTCACAAGTCAAAACGTAATTTTCCGAAAATTTTCTATATATACCTCTAAGTTTTAGGAAATTGCGAAAAATGATGAAGCTTCACAACTCTCTCACTCAAACCCTTCCCCTCCAAAAACGCATTTTGGTTTGTTGGCTCGTTGGCCGGCCGGTCGACGACCTAGGGGGTGCGCCCAGCCACCCCCCCTCTAAAGGTGGCCGGCAGCGGCCCCAAATCGCCGCCGACGGTGACAAAAAAAGAGGAATGCGCGCGCACACGGTTTTTTCGATCTCGGCTCCTCGTTTCATTTCACGGCCCGAGCCACCCACCAAATCAAAGCTCTCGAAGAGTACTACAAGTAGGCGGTGGCGTATTTTTCGTTCCGTGCACGGTTGCTTGTGAAACGAGGAATGAAGATTCGTTGAATAGTGAACAATGGTAAACAGTAGTTCCGATCAGAATTTCTTCAATTCCAGCGTGTTTGTGGGATCGTTTGGAGTCCGTATATGCCTCGAAATCTCGGTAATACCTCGCAATAAAACTCACAAATTTAAGTGTCCGTTAAAAGTTCGAATGTATACAGTAGCTTCATAGATTAGAGTATTGATATAAATTGAATTGTTTGAGTATTAGTATATTGAATATGAGCATTTGGTAGAATCCAAGTGAAAACAGAACGAGTTTGGTCGATTCGATAGAATATGTAAGTTTTCGGTAAAAGTGAATTTTTGGGTATAATGATGTGTTTTGATTTTAATGATAGTTATGTGTTATATATGATATTATGAAAATATTTAGTTAAATCCGGGTAGGTTCGGAGGGTTCGGGACCCTTCCGTAGCGTTTGCGGAAACGTTTTCGAAAGATTTTCCAAACACCATGTCATTAATATATGTATTTTTTTTATTTAATATAAATAAAATATATATTATATATATATATATATTAGTTATTTAGTTATTTAATTGTTAAATAGTTGAGTAATTAAAAATAAAATATCCATAAGTCATAATTGTTATTATAAATGATTAAATATTATTTTTGCAAGAGGCATGCTTTATTAAAGGTTGTAGTTATCAAATTGGATTTGTTATCTTTTACTTGTTATTTGATTTGATTAAATAAAATTTACAATTGATAAAAATATCCCGTATTTTCGGCCAAAGTGACTATATAAGGGAAATATTTTTTCTTTTACTTGGTTAATGTTAATCTAGCCTCCAAATATCATAAAAAAAAGTTCTCCAAACATTTTAGAGAAGAAAAACTCATACAAGAACAAAGTTAAAGGAGCTTAAGGAAGATTAAGGTAATCTTTTATTTTCTTTAAATTAGATAATTATTTTGTTGTTCTTGCTTGAATTTTTTTGTTGTAGAGATTCTCACAAAAGTTGTAAAGATTCTTTACTCTCTAAAATTTGGGCCTTTTTATTTCGATTGATTGATTTAGAGGTTAGATGCATGTGTGAAGGTAAGATTAAGGTAATCTTTTATTTTCTTTAACTTAGAAAATTATTTTGTTGTTCTTGCTTGAATTTTTATGTTGTAGAGATTCTCACAAAAGTTGTAGAGATTCTTCACACTCTAAAATTTGGGGCTTTTTATTTTTGTTGATTGATTTAGAGGTTAGATGCATGTGTGAAGTAAGATTAAGTAATATTAGTGTACTATTAGTTCAATTTTATCATATGATGACTTGTTGCCATTCTAGAGTGTTATGACCACTCTAATAATACCTAGGATTGCCTTTGAGTTCTTCATTTGAGGTGGCTTTGATTGGTGTAAATATTAATATGATTAATGTTGAAAAAATTGATTTTAAAGCATGAAAAATGATATTTTTCACCCATATTAGATCTGGAAATTCTGAAAATTTGGGGATGAAAATATGTTATTTAAATATATTGAATGTGTATTGGGTATTAGAATAATTGCTGGAAATTATTTCGAAGTGAAAATACGCGAAAATTGTGAAAAATGGCATTACCAGGTGAGTTTCAGGCTTACTGAGTAACAGCTGCCCAAACAGTGAATTGGTGCATGTTCGGGCAGCTCATGAACTGTCCAAGTACTATTGGGGCTGACCTGGGCAGCCCTCATATGTATTGGTTGGTCGGTTTGGTCAAAAACGTGTTTTATGCTATTTTACGGAAAAACGTTTTCGTAAAAGTTTCGCGATGTTTTCTAAATTATTTATGTCGTTATTTGATATCGGATATAATATGTTTAGGTAAAATATGAATGAATTATTCATATGGGATATTGAATAATTTATTCGGTAAGTTTAATAATTTTAAAGTTACGATTTCGCCTGAACCACGCTTCCGCCGAGTATAACCCCAATACTAATGACTCATAGAAGACTCTTAATAGATAAACTCACATAACCATCAATAGGATGCTTTCTCGAGTCGAGTAATATATGTGATCTTTTGACTTAAGATGCCACTATAATTTTATGTTACGATCATCCACACTTTGATACAATGTATTTCAAAAATCTTATTTGGTCTGATCTTTGGATGTTCGTTAGGTGTGAACCGATGTACTTGTTAACATGCACGTATCAGATAGGTTTTATCACCCTTTTATGAGAGAGATAGATATTTGGATGTTCGAAATTTTATTCTATAAATCTTCGGCTGGAGTTAACCTCAAAAATATTTTTACCTCAGTTATAATCATATTGGAGAACGTGTTCTCTAATCATTATATGGGAATACAAATCTGTTGATATGGATAAGTTGGACATACAGGAGAATTGACGATCTTAAATTATTTGATCCGCTTTGTTCAAGTGATGAACAGAAAACACATGAGACGAAAGTGGAGATAATAATTAAATTTGACTTTTGTTTGACAAGTGTGTATCCATTGTTTTCTTTTGAAAAGTTTTGGTAATGATACTTTTAATTTTAATTTTTTTGATATAGAAATAATAATAAATAAATAAATATCACCGAGCTTCCAAGGGAAGCATCGCCATTTGCTAATAAAAGGACTTCATTATCATTTCATTGAAATGATCATCATCTGAACACAAAACACATACACGAAACATATATAAAATGAAGCGAAGTTTCGGCCATGGTGGAGATCAAAATAAGGAAAAATATTTTTTTTCAATTTTTGGAAACTTATTAGGTAAGTTTTCATTATTCTCCTTAACAATTGATTTAAAAGGTATGAATATAATCTATTTTAAATCAATTTATGCATAATGTTGCATCTTCCATAAGATGGATTTTACAGGGCTAAATAATCTAAATATTAGATTCAATGAAATGTTAATTGATGTGCGTTTTTGGTGTGTATATATATAAGATGCAATTGTTGCATGCTTAATGGATCTCATGTGATTAGGCTTCCTAATAAGTATATTTAAATGTTAAGTTATGCTAGGTTAATAGTTAATCTTAGACTACTATTCTAGAGCTATTAAACCACCTTTAGATAATCTAGAATTATTCTAGAGTAATTCATTTGTGGAACTCATCACTATGGAATTCAAATATTGCATAAACTATATAAATGGTAGATTTTGTTCAATTGTTGAATAAATCTTGGATTAAAGTATTTAATGTTGTTAATTGAGGAATTGTAGTTACTATAGGATTCATTAGGAGTATTAATATATATGGGAAATGTTCCTAAATTGATTGGATTTTGAATTTGGATATAAATGGCATAAGATGCCATAAATATGCACATAATCGGCTAACCGATTGCTTTGAACATGCTAACAGATTGTCCTTAATTCAGAATCTACATTTTGAAACCGATTGTTTCCTAAACTATTAGTTGATTGTCCAAAACAAAAAAGGCAAGACGGTTTATTGAAATCGCCGAGCCGTTTTAGGAAAATTTTCGAAATTTTTTATTTTTTTTTTTTGGAAAACTCTCATCTTACCCTGCGCACTCTAATATTGGTATTTGATATTGATGTACTGCTATAGGCAAAATTCGGATTGAGGAACCAATATTCAACAACAATTCCTCGGTGCGGACTGGAAATTTTTAAAAGAAGGATTTTGCCTTTACTATAATTTGCTATACTCCGACACTCAGATTCCCTAGTTGGCTTGTGGAGAGTGGAAGTAGAAGATCCTTTATCAGCCTGAACCTCTTGTTCTTCTATGATTCTGTCCTATGCAGATAGGCCTTCTTCAAGTTAAATTCTATGATCACCATCTTCCACCAAGAACTCTATTAGAAATCTGATGTAACGAGTTACGAACACATTTCGATTCTGAAGATCATAGAATTGATATCCTTTAGAATCTTGTGGATATCTAAAAACCTAATCTTTTACCCTAAAGGTAAAAGTTTATTCTACTACACCATTTTGACATAAGCATGACAGTCACAAACCTTAACATAATTAAGGGTTAATTTCCTACCAACTCATACCTCGTATAAAATAGTAGGAACAACTTTAGAAGGAACCATATTCAACAGACGAGCCGTAGTAAGAAGAGAGTAGCCTCACAGTAGCAAGGTAGGTCCGTAAAACCTATTATAAATCATATCATATCCAATAAAGTATGATTACTCATTTTAAACACTCTATTATATTGTGGAGTGCGCGGAGGAATATATTGAGCAAGAATTTCATTCTCCTTGAGATAATCAGTGAATTCATTGCTCTTCGAAGGAACTTGATGAATTTATCATTTTTCCCGTTTCAAAATTCCTTGAACTTTTGAAAGGTTTCTGACTTATATTTAATCAAATAAATATACATATACTTTGATAGATCATCAGTATATGTTATGAAGTATAAATAGCCACGGTGAGCAGTTTGACTTATAGAACCACATGCATCACTGTGTATGAGTTCTAATAAGTAAGTGGCTCGATGTCATATACCGGTAAATAGGGTTTTGGTCATCTTACCCTGAAATCAAGATTCACACGGTGGGTATGAACCCAAATAAATGTCTAACAACCAATTTAAGTAGGCACCTTGGCCATTCCTCTCTCTCGCGCTCCTCCCCTCTTCTGAAACAAATCCCAAAAACTTTTCTCTCTTCAGAAACCTTGCACATTCCTCCTCCCCACAACCCACCCTCTCAAACCCACAACTCCCTTCAGCCCCCCTACAACCTCCCCCTCAAACAATCACTCAGTTCAACCCCTAAATCAATCCTCAAACACTGCACCATCCACCAAACAACCGAACTTACTTTTTTTAATTTATTTTAATTTTCCTTTTTTATTTTATTTTTATATCTATATAGTTACCCGATATTTCGATCTAGGATTCCACTTGTATGGCGGTTACTTTGTCCAACTAGATTTCATTCTATGTTGGTATTTTTTATTTTTTTTAATGGCTTTCTGTCTTTATTTAGTATATGATGTAGACATTATATTTTTACACGTAGCCCAATGATGAGTCTCTTATAGGGGCACCACCTGAAACTGAAAGTTTGGAAAGTTGTAAAGATAAGTACCGGAAGGGAAGGGAACTCCGAAGAATTAAGAAAAATAACCAAGTCCCGGCCGGACATCACCTGTGTCCAGCCAACCTTCAACATGTCCGGCCTGATGTCCATTGAAAATCCTAAATCCGACCGGATATATGACAGTTGTCAATGAATGTGCAGATTGTTGATCATTGGAATCACTAGATCTGATTAATGTCTGGCCAAACATATATTTGAAATAAATATCTGGTCGAACTTGTATCGAGAAGTTAGTCATATTTTTAATTACTGAAAACACGAACCTGATTGATGTCCGACTGGACATATGTCTCAAGATAAATCTCTGGCCGAACATATATCAAGCTGTAGCTGAAGCTTTAGATTGGCAATTACCAGAGACAGTGAGGAGATTGGACTCCCCATTCCCTTTTCTGTCTCGATTTTGGCACTATAAATTAGTGCCCAAAGTCTTCATAAAGGGGAAGCTTTTTAAACTTGTAGAACTTTTGAATTTTAAAATACTGAAATCTGAAATCCAAACCCTGAAACTCTGTCATGTGATCCCACAAGGTCTCTAGAGTTCACCTTATTCGGCAAGCAACCTAACAATGATTCAGCTTTTGGAGGCGCTTTCCGAGCCAACTACATCTTAAGGTACAACCTAAGGGCAACCTAACCTTTAATTTCTATTCTCGAAGTTCTTTCTTTCTACTCCGGCACAGTATCTCCGGTCGGACTTGATATACATCCGGTCGGATATACAAAAGTCGAGATAAACATCCAACCAAATGATATAAACATCTGGCCACATCACTACTCATGTCAAGTCATTGATATTTCCCTTTGGTATATAGGATGGAAACTCGGACAAAAATTCCATAGCTGATTCTGAATGGACGATAATATAGTCTGTATTCGGGATACAACTTCACGTACCACTATGAAATAATTGTTCGTCTGGTTCTCAAAGAATGTCCAACAAAACTCATGGTATATCCGTCCAGACATCCTTAATGTGAAACATACCCGGTCGGGCTTCTCCGAAGCTAGGCCGGTGAGACATGTGTCATATTCTGGTGTAATTAATTTTTTACTACTTTTGTCTCTGTCACATAATTATTTTATCACCGTTGTGCTAGTGTTACTTCTATCTATTTTTATATATATGCATGTTCCTACACTGTTTACACCTCCGTTTCATTAATAATATCCAGCCAGACTTGAATTAAGTCTGGCAGAATATGTATCACATAAGGAATATCTGGCCAAGCTTTTTTGAAGCCAGGTTGGCGAGACATATACCTTGTTTTGTCTAATTATAGTTGTTTATTTACTATTATCCTATTTACTTATTGTTTTATTATCGATTGCTCAACTTTATAGTCATTTTATTTATGTTTTATTATTACTTTGAGTTATGCATATTCCTGTACTATTTTTGCTTCTGTCTAAATGAAAAATATCGGCCAGACGTACTGACACAGATTATGCAAAGAATGTTCAGTCAGGCTATCCCGAAGCTAGGCCGATAAGATGTCAATTATGATTGATAAGTGTAATTTAAACCCACTTATTCATACATTCTTAGCTTATTATTTGTTACGTTTCGTGCCATTTTAAGTGTTTTGTAGTTTTTTTTATGTTTTATTGATATGAAGCATTGGAGCATGGATATTGGGACAAACGTACGTATTTTGGGAGCTTACAAACGATAAATGCCCAATTGAATTTTATCCGATATCTTGGGTAGATGATCTAGGTTAAACTCATAAGTAAAAAAAAAAGTAGGTTTTTAGTAGTAAGAGCTTAGGTAGTTAACAAAGTTACGAGTTGAGAAAATTATTTCACGATGAATGATCATTTTCCTAGATATCTACCTCTATTTATAATTATATATGATATATGGTATGGCTAGAGTAGAAGAAAGAAAGATCTTTTGAAAAAAATGAAAAGAGCAGAAAAAAATACTTTGTGAAAAATATATCACATATAACCAATAAGCGTGAAGTTACCCATTGGTAAGTTTTAAGAATACCATGAGGAGAAATACTACCTTAAATGGTAGGTGAGTCAAAATATAAAGAAAAATAAAAGTCATACCATATCGAGCATAATAGGCAATTATAGAGTACTTTCGAGATATCTAAGTTAGTTAGACTCATTGGATGCCAATTTTTTAGACGAAATTACCGGGTTAGCTTTCTTAGGAATCGAGCTGTGATAGGATCTTTTCACACACACTATGAGTCTGGCTTAGATGATTTATTCAAGAACATGGATTTGAGTTGTGTTGACTATTTTGAAGGTTCTTTGATTTCATTGGTAGGCATTCTCTGAGGATAATATTATGTGTAACTATCAGTACTGTTTTATTTATTTCTTTACTTTTGTGTGATTGCATGTGTGTGTTAAATGATGTTTGTGGGTGTCGTCGTTGGAAGCCTTCTGAGACTATAACTCGTCCACTATGGTCGTCTAGGGGTTTAAACGCTTGTTTCATATGCTAAATGCAATCATAATCCCTACAAAAGTGGCTTAGGATACTTAGTTTTTAGTATTGTTTATTTTATTTTATTTTATTATTATTTATTTTACTCGATGACTAGTAAAATGTTAAGTTTGGGGTTGTGATGAGCGTTATATATATATATATATATATTAATGTTTATGAGCATCTCAAGTTGTATAAGCGTTTTGATGTGTTTTTGGTGTATTTCACAGGTAAAAATCATATCGGTTTACCCGGACTTAACGGGGGATGAATCTGTAATTTTGGAGCATATTTGGGCAATATCTTAGAGTTAAAATGCGTGTCATGACGCTAGAATGCGCATCGCGGCGCGCATACAAAGAAAATTCAACCAGATATCTACCACGTTTGGCGCATCGCGACTCCTATGGAGGAGCATTGCGATGTGCCGTCGAGAGGGAGTATGTCGTGACGTGCATTCAGCGTTTCGCAATGCGGAAGGCGCATCCCCATATTCGTCCGGAACTCGATTTTTGATCAGGAAAGACACCAATGACCTCTTATATAAGCATAAGTTCGTCCCAAAATCTATTATCAAGCCTCATAACATAGTTTTGGAGTCCTATAGCATAAATGAATGCTTATAGTAATACAAGATCAAACACTTTAACTGAAACTGGAGATTGAAGGCGAAGACTGCAAACGAGAGTTCTTTCTTCTATTTTCTCTCTAATTTATCTTTTATGAGTTCTTGTTTTGTATCTATAATGATTAGCATATTTTATATTGAATATCGTGAGTAGTTAAATCATTACTCTATAATTGTAATAGATCTTAAGCATATGTTATTTAATTAATTTGTATATTTTTATTCTCTTGGGTTTATTATTTATTATTTTTTATTCTCTGTATTGAATATATATTTTATTTGTCTGGCCAACAATATAATAGTCTTGGTAAATCCTTAGAAACTCGGCTGAGGAAATTTGGGTTAGCCATAGGAATAATAGCTCGTGATCTAGTTCTCTTGAATAGATTTTATTTCAGCATAGAAATAAACTTGCACTGCATGCGTAGCCACTATTAGAACCTGATCTTGATGAATTTGTTATAAAGTAATTAACATAAACATATAGTTAATTGGTTTAAGTTGAATCTTTTTATCTGACCATGGAAAGAGACTCGTAAATAATTTAGTGTTATTGGTTAATAACTCGTAACAACCCAATTGAATGAAAAATGCATGAATTCATTGTTTGCGTGGTTAGGTGAAATTACAACCCTAAGTTCTTTTCACATATAAAGTTTATCTCTAAATTATTGTTTGCACTTTATTTACTTTCAATTAAATAATCAAATCTCTCTCACAATTAATAGTCTACTTTAAGTTAAATAGGTTAGTCTTGGTATTAATAAGAGAAATAATAAGTCTCTGTAGGTACGAGATCTGACTAATAATCACTATATTACTTGAGCGATACGTGCGCTAATATGCGGTATAATATCGCGATCAGCGGCAAAGCATATGTTGAAGCTGGTTATTCCATAATCACATATTTTCAAAATGTGTTGCTTTTTGATACAACACCATAATATATGAGAGAGCATATATTGTAGGAGCATATGCCTTGGAAAAGTTTTTATTGGAGTGTGTTCCTTAAGAAGTTACTGGAATTGTTAAAATGAAGAAGCTTTTGTTGGCGTTTCATGTTTTCTTTAAGTTGTTGCTGGAATTGTTAAAAGTTTTTATTTGATTTTTAATTATAAGTTTCCATGGATGAATTATTATATTGTTGTTTTCGTACTAGAGATGTATAGGATATGGATTTTATTTGTGATGTATATGCACAGTATTGAATTTAATATATGTATATATTATGATAAACAAATATCGTTGAATTAATTATATGCAATTCATAATAAATAATAATAATAATAATAATAATAATAATAATAACATTTAACCGCTTGTTGGTGTATAATTTATGACAACATTCACATGCTTCTTGTTAGAAAGTTTTGGAAGCACTATGACATTTCAACCAGCAATCTGCATGTTGTCATAATATTATTAATTACCTTCATGAAGTTTTCAACAACATGTATTTCACGTAATAAAAAGTGGTCTATTTTTAGTTACATCAAGAACAACAATGCTCAAGCGTGTGTTGTCAAATCCCTTCCATAACATTCATTGCATGTTGTTATATGCAATTATTCTTGTAGTGATTTATTGATTTTTCATGTCATATTGTGTCGTATTATTGTTATAATTAGATAATTGTATCATGATCGTGTCAATTTATGAAATTTATCTATTTATTAATTAGGTAATTATATCAATTGTCGACTCATTTATTAAATAGATTGTATTCATATTTAAAGATTTTGCAATGATTATTAAACATGTCATTCGTATTTGTTTAAATTTGACATGGTTCAAATACAACATGTCTCGATAGCCACCTCCATCATATTTTATTGTAAAATTATTTGATGGAAAACTAATATTATATCAACTATTATATTTAAAATTAAGATTTAAAAATCATATGTAATAAATACTATTAATTTTATTTCACAATTTGAACTTCTATTTTATATTTGTTGTCATGACACTGCACTTTCAAACAGTACCTAAATATATAAGCTTTTTTTTTTGAGTAATGATATTCTTACAAAAATCTTACTAACAATTTCTACACCTCTCTCACTGTAGCTACAGTGATACTACAGAATCACTGTAGCTGCAGTGAGAGGAGTGTAAAAATTGTTAGTAAGATTTATGTAAGAATATCATTTTTCCTTTTTTTTTTACAAGAAGAAAACAGATCTTCATAACTTGGAAAACTAAGTTACAAAGCTAGAGGAATAAGTATTCCTCTGAAACCCAATAATAGGGGAATTACAAGTCTTAGCTAAATCATGAACTTCAAGATTACAAATTTTAAGTGTAAATTGAAATATAAAACCCTTAATGTCATTGCCATGTCTTGGATTTCTTTGAGTACCCAAAAAATTTATTTTCCACTCTGCTAAAAATACCCACAATAGTATTTATAAACAACTTGTAATAGTGGACAGGTCTTTCATATATTTTGTCAAATTTTTGTAACTCTATTTTTGTGAAGAAAGCTTTTTTTGTTTATTTAAAAAAGAAAAAGAAAAACAGAGACGTCCCATCACAAAAAGATTGAGAATTTGGTGAGCAATAAATAAGACAAGCAAGCAAGGCTAATAAATCACAATCCTGTCACGGAATGGGCAATTTTCTTAGATAGTTATGGCTCATTTGGAAAATCGAGACTATTCTCTCAATGCAGGTTGAGAAATAATTCTCGATGGATTGAAAAATTAACAAAAGAGAATGTTAAAGTCAATAAAATCTATAACCAAAAAAAAATGGATATTATGTAGTGGACAGAGTTTTTTTTTTTTTTTTTTTTTGCACTCTTCAGTGACACTAATGCCCATTTTTGTTAGGATTTTGTCTCTGTCCTCTACTTCGGTTCCTTTTAAACTTTTAATACTCTATTCATTTCCAAAAAAAAAAACCAGTATTGTGATATTTTAAATAGAAATTGACTAGTTTTAATTTATATGTTCACATGTTATTATTTTTTTGTTTATAAATATTTTAATATCAAAAGGAATAAAGAAAGATTTATTTTACTATGTTTTTGTTGGAAATTCTTCTAATATTCATTAAGGATATATGTCTTTTGGATGCAATGGGTGCATGAGAGCGGTACAACCATTTGGAGGGTTACACCCCATCCCAAGGGTGCCCCATTGGCACTCTTTCATGCCTTATAAAGAGGCATCATATCCAAATACAAAGATATATAATAAAAATCTGAGTTTGAGAATTATTTTCTTTTGTTTGTTTTTTGAGAGAGAGTTCCACCATTTACTGAGTTCAAATACTTGTTAAGGAGTGCTCCTTGAACAAGAAGCAACCAAGTTATCCTGGGAGAACATTGGCCAATTCGAATCCGTGAAGCACCTGTGACGGAGGCTAATAAATTCTTAAGGACGGAGAGATCTCGACTTGGATTCGTCATTACATTTTCCAGGGTTTTCTACAGTTTTCATGTTTTAGGGTTTATGATAGTTTGATTGGTATTTTCTGGTTTGATTCGTTTAAAGCATGTTGTTTTGACGTTTAATGACACTGATTGGACCACAATCTCAAGAACTTATTATCAGCCTCCGGTGTTGTTAGATAGTAATTCGCATGCTAGGTTAGGAAATTTTCTGCGAAAATACGGACTGTGCATGAAAAACCCGTAGGGCGTTCGAACGCCTGACGAACGCAAAGGCTTAAATATGAAATTTCATAAGAACGTTGGAACGAGTTTTCAAACGCCACTCGAACTCAAGCCTTCTGCCTAAGAACGTTCGAACGCGTCTTCAAACGCAACTCGAACGTAGACCTTCTGACTTAGTTCGTTCAAATGCGTCTTAAACGCAACTCGAACGCAAACTCTCTGGAATCATTCCGTTCGAACGCGTTTTCGAACGCTATACGAACGTGAACTCTCTGGAATCATTCCGTTCGAACGCGTTCTCAAACGCTACACGAACGTGAACTCTCTGGAAACACTTCGTTCGAACGCGTTATCAAACGCAACACGAACGTACACACACTGGACAGTCTCGTTCGAACGTAGATACGAACGTGACACTAACGAAATAGTCCTGGAATTGTTATAAACTGCAAAGACTTATATTAATATTAACTTAGTAAATCATATATTGAAACACATTAATCTTGGTAGTATAGATTCAAGTTATTATTAGGTTGTTCAATTATCACAAGCATACACATAGTGATAAAGTTGAAATTGATTGAGTGTTGCATACTTGGGTGAAAATTTAAAGTGTAATCATACACAAGAAATTCCATCCAATTTTGATTGACACTTACACATATATCTACACATATCGTATATTGTTTGTGTGCTATTAATAAGTGTAGTTCTGGGTTTGAATTGCTAAGAGATCCTTTGGAAAAAGTGTTAAAGAATATTCTGTCAAAAATGCGATAAGAGCCTAAGTGGTCAAGGATTTAAGTGGTTACTCCGGACCCCCTCGTCCTCTGGGAATATTCGTTTATTATTTTTCTAAAGAATCTTTAGTTGAAATTCAAGGACTTGGTTTATTGGAACCACGTCCAATAGAACAACAAGTGGTTACCTAGTATATCACTTTGAACAAGATCATTCGTTGATCGTTGTGCAATTTATCTTTTGTAGACTAATTGACCCCTGTTGGTTTTTCCAGTTACAAATGGCTAGAAACATCACAGTACGGTCTCTCATGGAGAAAAGCCGAGAGAAAGTTTGGTAGGGAAAATTTCAAACAGTGGCAGAGCAAAATGTTTTTCTACCTGACAACTCTTCAGTTGGCTAAATTTCTCAAAGATCCTCCGGGTCCTGTGGAGGGTGAATCAGAAATAGCCAAGGAAGAGCGAGAACAGACATGGATGTTTGGAGACTTCATATGCAAGAACTACATTTTGGGTGTGGTCTTGACAATACCATGTACAATGTGTACCAAGGCATGACTTCTGCGAAGATTCTCTGGGAATCTCTCGAGAAGAAATACAAAACCGAGGATGCTGGACAAAAGAATTTATCGTAGGTATGTTCCTGGACTACAAGATGGTAGATTCAAGGTTGGTGATATCTCAGTTGGGTGAACTGCAGTTGATCATTCATGAAATACTGGATGAGGGTATAAAACTCTGTGAGACGTTTCAAGTTTCCGCTATAAGTGAAAAGTTGCCTCCATCATAGAAGGACTTCAGGAGCTATCTAAAACAAAAAAGAAGCAGATGAGCCTTGAAGACCTTAGTGTTCGATTGAGAATCGAGGAGGACAACAGGAAGTCCGAGAAGGCCAGCTACAAGACTATGGAGTCTAAGGCTAACATCGTTGAGGGTGTAAATGGTAGCAAGAAGAGAAAGAACAGTGGAGCTGATTCTTCCCAAGCGAACAAGAATTTCAAGGGGAAATGCTACAACTGTGGAAAGAGCGGTCATATGTCAAAGGACTGCAGAAACAAGAAGTCTCAGGACCAAAGGCAAGAGAAAAGAAAAATGAGGCCCATGTCACTGAAGGTGAGCAGCTGACTGATGAGATCTCAGAGATGGAACTATCAGCAGTGGTAACCGAAGCCAACAAGTTGGGAATCCGAGAGAATGTTGGGTAGACACTGGGGCTACTCGTCATATCTGTGCAGATAGCAAGATGTTTTCCTTGTATCAAAAGGTCGATGGCGGCGATCATCTGATAATGGGAAACTCGTCTACCTCTCAGGTGGTTGGACAAGGCACGGTGGTTGGACAAGGCACGGTGGTTGGACAAGGCACAGTGGTTTTGAGATGACATCCAGAAATGAGCTAACATTGAAGAATGTACTGCATGTTCCAGATATTCGGAAGAACTTGGTCTCGGGCCCTCTCCTTAGTAAGGTGGTTTTAAGCTTGTGTTTGTTTCTGATAAGTTTGTAATGACTAAGAATGATATGTATGTTGGAAAATGATACCTAACTGAGGGCCTTTTCAAGCTAAATGTAATGACTGTCAATTGTGCTATTAATAAAGCTAGTACTTCTACTTATATTATTGAGTCACAAAATGTATAGCATGGGAGGTTAGGACATGTTAATCATGATACCATGCGTAAATTAATTAACATGAACCTTTATACCTAAATTTTCAATTGATAGCCAACATAAGTGTGAGGCATGCGTTGAAGCAAAAATGCATAGAACATCATTTCATTCTATAGAAACGCAGTTCTAAACCTTTAGAACTTGTACACACTGACGTGTGTGACATGAATATTGTGCAAACAAGAGGCGGTTAAAAGTACTTTGTCACTTTTATCGATGACATCACAAGATTCTGTTATGTGTACTTGCTGAGGAGCAAAGATGAAGCTATTGAGAGCTTCGTACACTATAAGAACGAAGTTGAAAATCAACTTGGCAAGAAAATCAAAAGAATCAGAAGTGATAGAGGTGGTGAATATGTTTCACCATTTGGTGAATATTGTTCTGTGCACGGAATTATTCACGAAACCACTGCTCCTTATTCCCCTCAGCAAAATGGGATTGCTGAGCGAAAAAACCGAACGTTGAAGGAAATGATGAACGCTATGTTGACAAGTTCTGGTTTACCCCAGAACCTGTGGGGGGAAGCCTTGCTTTCTGCGAACTACATTCTAAACAAGCTTCCTCACAGAGGATTGGACAAGACATCATATGAGTTGTGGAAAGGTTTCGTACCTTCCTACAAATACCTAAAAGTGTGGGGTGTCTTGCCAAAATAATGGTTCCTAAACCTAAGAAGGTTAGAATAAGACCCAAAACTGTTGATTAAATATTCATTGGATATGCTCGCAACAGTAGTACGTATCGATTCTTGGTACACAAGTCTGAGATTCCTGACATCAATCCGAATATGATAATTGAGTCAAGGAATGCGACATTTTTTGAAGAGACGTTTCCTTGTAAGGAAGATAAAGAACAAAGTCTCTCAAAAGAACGGTTGATACTGTCAAAGACAGAGATCAAATTGACCAAGAATCATATCAACATGTGAGTGTTGAGACAATCGAGCCTAGACGTAGCAAAATAGCTAGAACGTCTAAGTCGTTTGGTCCCGATTTTCTGACATACTTGTTAGAAAATGAGCCTTAAAGCTATAAAGAAGCTATGTCTTCTCCGGAGGCACCTTTGTGGAAAGAGGCTATTAACAGTGAGATTGATTCAATCCTACAAAATCATACTTGGGAGTTGGTTGATCTTCCTCCAGGTTGTAAGCTGCTGGGCTACAAATGGATATTCAAATGGAATATGAAAACGGATGGATCAATAGATAAGTACAAGGCAAGATTTGTCATAAAAAGTTATAGACAAAAGGAAGGCCTTGATTACTTTGACACATATTCACCAGTGACTCGTATCACATCGATAAGAATGCTCCTAGCCATAGCAACTATATTTGGTCTTGAAATACATCAAATGGATGTAAAGACGGCATTCTTGAATGGTGAATTGGATGAAGAGATTTACATGGAACAACCAGAAGGGTTTAGTGTTCCTGGATAAGAACAGAAGGTGTGCAAACTTTAAAATACTTGTACGGATTAAAACAAGCACATAAACAATGGCATGAGAATTTTGATAAAGAGATGTTGTCAAGTGGGTTCAAAACCAATGAGTGTGATAAGTGTGTGTACACCAAATCAACTCAAAGAGGATATGTCATTGTGTGTCTCTATGTAGACGATATACTGATAATTGGTAGTAATCATGAAATGATTTAGTCTACCAAAAACGTGTTATCCAGCAGATTTGATATGAAAGATTGGGAGAGTAGGGAGTGATGTGATCCTAGGAATTAATATTTCTAGGACATCAGACGAATATATATTATCTCAGACTCATTATATTGAGAAGATACTTGATAAATATATCAAAGGAGATCTAAATGTGGCTAGAACCCCTGTGGACCTAACTCTTCATCTATCAAAGAATACTGGGTCAAGCGTATCACAGTTAGAGTATTCGAGAATCATCGGAAGTCTGATATATCTCACGAATTGCACATAACCTGATATCGCTCAAGCTGTTAACCGGCTTAGCAGATATACGAGAAATCCATGACATAACCACTGGAAAGCCTTAGTAAGAGTTTTGAGGTATCTAAGAGAAATTTCAAAATATGGGCTACATTACGAGAGATATCATGATGTACTAGAGGGATACATCGATGCTAACCGGATATCTGATACGATGGATTCCAAATCTATGAGTGGATTTGTTTTCACACTTGGTAATGCAGCCGTGTCATGTAAATCCTCAAGGCAAACATGTATTGCCCGGTCTACTATGGAATCATAGTTCATAGCGTTAGACAAAACAACGGAAGAAGCAGAATGGCTTAGAAACTTCCTGGAGGATATTCCTAGTTGGCCCAAACCGGTGCCAGCGATTAGCATATATTGTGATAGCCAATCGGCTATTGGGAGAGCCCAAAATACAATGTATAATGGTAAGTCTCGACACATACGTCGGAGACATAATACCATACATCAACTGCTCTCAAAAGGCATAATAACGATCGATTATGTTAAGTCGAAGGAAAACCTAGCGGATCCAATAACTAAAGGTTTACCTCGAGAGCAAGTTGAGAAGTCATCTAGGGGAATGGGCTTGAAGCCTATAAATTAAGAATTGTCAAAGTGGAAACCCAACCTAGCTGACTAGAGATCCCAAGATCTAGGTTCAAAAGGGACAACTGAAACTTTGTGCAATTCAAAACAAACACTGAAGAGTTTTGTACTCTTTCCCATTCCGAAAATGACGCTGAGTGCTGTCTGTCATTGGTTAGGTAAACTAAGGCTTTTAATGATCACTATATTAGGAGATGAGTCCTAATAGGGGTAAAGACATATTACCTCTTGATAGTAGATCACCTATTTCAAGTAAGAAGTGGGGCCGCTTCCATGGGAACTTTTAAAGGCGAGTTACCCTAAAGTACTTGATGAATACAGGACCGTTGTTCAGGGCCAAAATGAACACAACCGTAGAACGGGAAAATGGTCGAATTAAAGCTATGTGTTGGCAATTGTCTTGGTTTACACCAATGCCAGAACAATTCAAGATTATGGGTCACTGGTTTGCCAAGTAAATCGGATTGTCATTCACTAGGAAAGGTTCAAGGCGAAAGCTACCTATTTCGATACAGCTTTAGTTCATGGTAACTCTCTCAAGTGTCTACATGAATATTTGAAGAATTGTGGGGGATTGTTGGAAATTCTTCTAATATTCATTAAGGATATATATGTCTTTTGGATGCAATGAATGCATGAGAGGGGTACAATCCTTTGGAGGGTTGCACCCCACCCCAAGGGGTGCCCCATTGGCACCCTTTCATGCCTTATAAAAGAGGCATCATATCCAAATACAAAGATATATAATAAAAATCCGAGTTTGAGAATTATTTTCTTTTGTTTGTTTTTTGAGAGAGAGTTCCACCATTTACTGAGTTCAAATACTTGTTAAGGAGTGCTCATTGAACAAGAAGCAACCAAGTTATCTTGGAGAACATTGGCCATTCGAATCTGTGAAGCACCTGTGACGGAGGCTAATAAGTTCTTAAGGACAGAGAGATCTCGACTTGGATTCGTCATTACATTTTCCAGGTTTTTCTACAGTTTTCATGTTTTAGGGTTTATGATAGTTTGATTGGTATTTTCTGGTTTGATTCGTTTGAAGCATGTTGTTTTGACGTTTAATGACACTGATTGGACCACAATTTTAAGGTAGTTATTCGGATAGAAAAATAACTGGTGGATTCTAATCATTTACGATCCGGTTCAGTTCAGATTCGTTTCGTTTGGTGGTCGATTAAGAAATATTATGAGATATTTTGTAAGATTTATATTATAGAATAGAAGGACAGGCCGATAGATTCGGACTATTGTGAATTGTTTACGCATATAGTATATAAGCATGTGTTCGTACTTTTTAAGGATTTGATATAATTTTCGAAACTAGTGTTCTATGTCTCTTAACATAGTGAAATCACATTAACCCTCTTATTCATATAATGTCAAAATATTCATATTTCACCTAGTTTAAAAACAAATTATTTGATTTAGTCAGATTTTATTTATAAAAATATAAAAAAAAATTAAGTTATTAAAAAATTATAAAGAGACGTAATAGACAAAATCACAAGAGATGATGTTAACAAAGACATTCAATTTCAACCACATAAACTCACCTATATATATATATATATTAAAAAAATTGCGTAAAGCATTTGTCCACCCCTGGACCGAAACGTGCCAAATACATAAAACAAAGATGATAATAAATTTGGTTACCTCTCTGTTTAAATCTTATAAGCAAAATTGAGGAGAAATAAGTAACAAAATTAACTTATTATATGTTCTAGAACGACTGTCATTTTCATTTTGTTTGATCAACATCGTGCTAATTGATTTTTTTTTTTTTTAATTTTAATTTTTTTTTTTTTTGGGTTTGGTATCTTTCAATCATTCTCGTAGGCTTGTACTTTTGTCCGTCTTCTCATTTGCAGGGAACTCTTTACTTTATTTTAATATAAGGCTTATGATGGGTTTAATTAATGTATGATTTGGGAATGTCTTGGATGCTAATTTATATATATAAAAAATTATAAATATATATATAGTGAGGTAATTTTTATATATGAAGTTTCTAATTAATAAAATAAAAGTATTCAATTATAACTATTAGGTCCCATGGGGCATGACTTGGCATTGTAGGGTTCATGATCTCATATTGAGGTCCTGAGTTGGAATTTAGGTAGTACGTTTCATGTAAGAGTCTGAGACAATCAAAGATTTTACCAACTTCATTTATGTCCGAAATGGATAATTTAACGATAAATTTTCAATGATTCCAAAAAAAAAAATAATAATAATTTACAACTATTACATTATTCCCTATTGACTTATAGGGTAAAACACATACATCATACCCCCACAAACATATTTAGTAGTGTCAAGTTGAAAGCAGACAACCAAATTCATACACAACAGAAATTAATGATCGAGTTTTACATATGTTGATGGTGTTTTTGGGCGCTACGGTATTTAAGACGATGCGGCAGGGATAAAAGAGGAAAGGCCAACCATGCTCGGAAACATCAAGAAGTGCCAACCCGAGCAAACTGGTCCGAGTAACCGGGCAGTATACAGGTCAGCAGAAGCATTCTCAAATACGAAAGATCACTTGTGGACGACCATATCAAGAACCGGCCACTTTGGTTCAGATGACCGAGCACTATAGAGGTCGGCAGGAACACTCTCAGCATAAAAGGTTGTCATGGCTAAGGGTGGCAAAAAAGCCCACGGCCCGGCCCGGCCCGGCGGGCTTTGGCCCGGCCCGCGGGCTAAAAGCCCGGGCCGGGCCTTAAAATGAAAGCCCGGCTCGGGCCCGGGCCCGGGCCGGGCTTTCCTATTTCGGCCCGGCCCGGCCCGCCCGGGCCAAAATAAAATAAAAAAATAAAAAAACATAAATATATATATATTTTAATATGTTTGTATCATTTTTATTTATTTTTAGTATTTAAATTGTTAATTTATCAATAAAATTTGTGATTTATTTATAAATTGTCTTTATATATAGTGTAAATATATTTTATATTTGTATTTTTTTTAAAATTCGGGCCTAAAAAAAGCCCTGGCCCAAGCCCGGCCCGTAAGGCACCCGGGCCGGGCTTTTCACGGGCCCGGGCTTTTTTGGGTTGGCCGGGCTAGGGCCGGGCTTGTAAAAGCCCGGCCCGGCCCGGCCCATTGCCATCCCTAGTCATGGCCGACCTCATGAAGACCGACCAGAGAGCGAGGCGTGTTCAGGAAGATAGAGCATCCTATTTTCTCGGATAATGTGACAAATTATCCTACTTTCACGGGGAAACTAATAAAATTAGTATCTTAATAGGATAAAAGGAGTAGAGATAGTTTGAAATTAGGAATCCTTGAGGAAGAAGGAGATTGACTCAACTGGGAACCCTTGTAGAAGAAGGAGTCTGATTTCTGTTATTATAAATAGGAGGGTAGAGCATGTGTAAAAGACATCTGAAAATAATCATCACAAAAGTTAGTGATCAGGGTCATCAAAACTCTGATTTGTAAAAGCAAAGAAGAGACCCTATGAGTGTATTTGAGTAATAAAAAGCACCACCATGTTCTTGTCCGTGGACGTAGGTCGGATCAAGATCCACCGAACCACGTTAAGTCATCTTGTCTGATTGGTGTATTTTTTGCTTTCCGCTAAGTTTGCTTTTGGTTTCCCTCATAACCAAACAAATTCACTATTGAAGGAGGATTCCCTCAGGAGTGATATTCCCATATTACCTTGAGACCAAAATTCACCGTCAACAACATAATATCACCAAAAAATCTGTCAAATTATATGCGATTCTCTAGGTAATTAGTGATGGAATATCCACGTATATTATAAAAATTATTATTAAAAAAAAATAGAGACATATTTTTCTATCGATAAAAAAAATCTGTTACTAAATGTGGTACTATAAATTGTTGCCACGCATTAACGGCATGGTATTAATGGAATTTTTTGCCACGCATTAACGGTATGGTATTAATGAAATTTTTCCATCGCTAAATGTGACTCTAATTTATGATGTCACGGAAAATCGATGTAGTACCGATGAATTAGGGACATAATTTACCGATGGAAAATTCTATCGGTAAATTATTATTGTTATTTATTACTATTAATATGTTTTTAATTTTATTATATATATAATTTATATTTTGATATTATGTGTATATAAATTATATTATATTACAAAAAGATTCACATAGCTTGGTCACAACTAATGATGACAGTGAGAAGGGTTTGGTGCGGGTTTGCTATTACTAAACCCGCACCCTCATATGTAAATAAATTACCAAACCCGCACCATACCCGCTGCGGGTTTTAATTTTCATTACCAAACTCGCACCGGCATATAAAAATAAATTACCAAATCCGCACTGGTATCCAACAGATTTTTGTGGGTTTTTAAAATATTGAATTCTCTTATACTTTTAATAATAAAATCGTTTTAATTAAACATTGATACTTTTCCATAACATACACAAAAATATATTGATAGTTTACAAAGTATGATACATAAATAAAAGTTTAAAATATTTATAACATAATGTCAACTTCATATTATCACAATTACATCCATGAATCACTAGATGAATATCCTTCATTATGTTAAATTCATATCATCAAAATTATTGAACCATGACCAAAAGTAATTCAAAAATATTAAGAGAGAGCAATTCAAAAATTGTAAGTTGGTGAGTCATTTTATATGAGGGATTTTTTTGCCCTAAAGATATAAAAAAATAAGTTTGAGGGTAGTGTATATCCGCAGTGGGTATCCGCTGGTTTTGCTTAATTACCAAACCCGCACCAAACCCGCAGCAGATTTTGTTTTAAATTACCAAACCCGTTTAAATATTTACCAAATCCTACCCATTGCGGGTGGATTTTTACGGGTTTGCGGGCGAAATTGTCATCCCTAGTCACAACCAGCCACTCTTCTTTTGGGAGCGCGTAAATTTCAATTTAAATGGGACAAATCCGACATGGGTTGGTTGTGGGCCATGCTGCCCCATTTTTTTAATAATAATGATATACGTACATAAATTTTTACTTAAAATTTCTATACCTCTCTCACTGTAGCTACAGTGAGCTACAGTAACTCACTATAGTTACAGTGAGAATGGCGTAGAAACTTTATGTGAAAGTTTAAGTATGTTCATGATTTTTGTTTTTTTAATTTATCGACGAAAACCTCATTCGGTAGACTTAAGACGAATAAAAATTTCGTCAGTAAATATTTGCCCACAATATTTTTGCAGACAAAGATCTTTCAGTAATAATAAATATTGATGAAATTTCGAAAAATTCAGTTGATAATTAATATTTTTTTTATAATTTAAAATAAAAAAAATGATATTATACCCGAATTTCTTGCCCGATTCTTTATCGGAAAAAACAAATTCAAACTTTGTAGTTTATAAATTGTCTCTTCCGACAAGGAATCGGGGTAAAAAAATTCTTAGAGTAAGTTTATGCAGTATACTTCGAAGAGATGAAACAATAAAGTTCGACGAATTGATTACATCAACTCTGAGTCAGCTCGCAGTTTTTGGCAAATAGCATTCTCATACTGACAGCTCACTGCATACATCATCCTTGCCACGAGCTATTAGCCTTTGCAAAACCCAATTTGATATAAAAAATAATATATTCACCCATATTTTTATTTAAATTTTTACAAATTCTCTCACTCTAACTATAATGATCTACAGTAAATCACTATAATTACAGTAAGAAAGTTTGTAAAAATTTAAATAAAAGTGTGTGTAAGTGTATCATTACTTATTTGAAATTGCTCTATTAGCGAAAATTTTCCAAAGAAAAGCTGGTGTGATTGTTAGTGAAGTTCCAGAAAAATTTATTAACTAAAATATGATATATATTTATTAAATATATTTATTAAATATAAATTATATAAATTTTTCTCATTTTTAATTTTATATAGAAAAATTATACTGTTTGTTATCCTATATCTATATTTATATATTAAACTTTAAATCTTATATAGAAAAACTATGCTGCTTGTGATCCTAGAATATTCTCTCTGTGAATTTTTTCTATATTTAAAATAATAAAACAATTTAAAGGATTCAAATATTTATTTATTTAAATCTGTTAATTAGAAAATAAAAAAGATAAAAATTATGTATTAAAAAGAATACTGTTACAATATAATTAACTAGCATTGCATTATTGTCGACTCTATATTAATTCATATAAGCTTACAATCGTTGATTCCATCAAAGGCTTATGACCGTCAAACACTCTCCTTTCTTGGTACATATTTGTAGTCATTCATCTTCCACCACTAGCTATCCTTCAAGATAATGGAAACTAAATCTCCTCTTATTCATGTCTTTTCTCGTTTCATTTCCCGGCTATGGCCACGTAAACCCACTTCTCAGGCTCGGTAAACGCCTAGCTTCAAATGGTTTCCACTCTCGTCACCTTAACCACACTTGAAATCTTCGGCAAAGAAATGGAGGAAATCTACCAACTTCACCGACGAGCCTACTCCATTCGGTGATGGCTTCATTCGCGTCGAATTCTTGAAGACGGATGGGATGATGATGATTCAAGACGACAAGACCTTGATCAATACATGCTCGACTTGAGCTTGTTGGTAAACAAGTGATCACCAAAATGATCAAGAAAAACGCTGAACAAAAATCGCCCTGTTTCTTGCTTAATCAACAACCCTTTCATCCCTTGGGCTACTGATGTTGCTGAAACCCTAGGGATTCCTTCAGCAATGCTTTGGGGTTCAATCTTGTGCTTGTTTTGCTGCTATTATCATTACTATCATGGGTTGGTTCCATTTCCTAATGAAAAAGAACCCGAAATCGATGTTCAATTGCATGTCTGCCGGTTTGAAACAAGATGAAGTGCCTAGCTTCTTGCATCCATCGACTCCTTATCCTTTCTTGAGAAGAGCTATTTTGGGTCAGTACAAAAATCTTGGTAAGCTGTTTTGCATATTAATGGACACTTTCCAAAGCTTGAGCATGAGATTATAGACTACATGGCTAAGATTTGCCCTATTAAACCGTTGGGCCTTTATTCAAATACCTGAAGCATCAAACTCATCAACTGTCAAAGTTGCCGATGACTGTATAGACTGGCTCGACACAAACCACCGTCATCCGTCGTATACATCTCCTCGGTACAGTCGTTTACTTGAAGCAAGAACAAGTTGATGAAATTGCCTATGGGTTGTTGAACTCTGGAGGCTTCATTCTTGGTGGGTGATGAAGCCGCCGCAGAGAGATGACTTGAAACTTGTTTGAGCTGCCAGAAGGGTTCTTGGAGAAAATAGAGATAAGGGAAAAGTTGTGCAATGGAGTCCGCAAGAAAAGGTGTTGGCTCATCCTAGTAGTTGCTTTTTTTTTTGACTCACTGTGGCTGGAACCAACTATGGAGTCGTTGGCAACCGGGGTTCCGGTGATCGCCACTTCCCGCAATGGGCGATCAAGTGACTGATGCTGTGTACTTGTGTGATATGTACAAGACAGGTTTACGAATGTGCCGTGAAGAGGCGAAGAAGAGGATTATTCCGAGGGAGGAGGTGGAGAAGTGCTTGCTGGAGGCCACGGCCGGGCCGAAGGAGGCGGAGATAAAGGAGAACGCTTTGAAGTGGAAGGAGGCGCGGATAAGGCGGTGGCCGAAGGTGGCTCATCGGATAGGAACATTCAGCCTTTGTTGATGAAGTAAGGAGGAGAAGCAAGGAGATTACAAGTAAGTCAAAGTCAGTCAACGGAGTTACAGAATTGGTTGAGAAGAAGGCAGCAGCCAATGGGAAGTAGAACTGGTGGGATCATCAATATGGAGACACGTGGATACGATTGACTGGTTGATGTGGCTGAGTTGGCCAGGGAATAAATTGGTAATTACTACCATATAATGGGCATTATCTGGCATCGTAGTGTACACGTACTGTTTTGTAAATTTTACCATTAGATTTTCCATCACTTAAATAATATTATCATAAAACTTGTATTATGAGTCATTTTCTAACATAATAATCATTTTTGTTGGCTGTTATAAAATATGATACATTATGCTCGACTGAGGAAAGAAATTAAGAAAATAACGAAAAATGCTACACTTACATACAATCTCACTAACAAAACGACACCTCTCTCACTGTAAGTTACAGTGATTACTGTACAATCACTGTAGCTACAGTGATTACTGTAGCAATCACGGTAGCTACAGTGAAGGGGTGTAATTTTTGTTAGTGAGATGGATGTGTGTATATTATTGCTCTAAAATAACAATACTACGGCCAGCGTGCGATTTATCTTTGTGCTTTCATCTGATTTAACATGATGCACATCTTGAAAGACCTAAAGAACAAGCTCAATTAAGCAATTTGATTGCTAATTAGCAATAAATAGATTTTAGTGGGATCTAATTTTGTCAAGTATTCTAAAGTTAACTGGTTATAGATCTAGTTATTATTACTTTTGGTTAATTTTGTCCTTACACCTGAATTTAATGACAATAATGAATAGTCCGAGGGTGAGGCTTGTGCTATCCCAAATGAAAGAGACTCATTGCACATGCAGGGAGTCAAAATTCCTCATACTTTCACATATTTGATGTGAAAGTAGAATTTTTCCCCATATTCTACATAATATAGAGTTTTGTAAAGTGTTTATGGAATAGATCCTAAAAGAAGTTAATGTTATATGTAATTGACTGGGAGAAGTATTGAGGCGACTTTCCTGGAGCGCCATGGCAAACCCAAAGATCGTCATCTTCTAGGTCAGATTTGAGAGCACAGCGGATGGAGATAGTGATATCGAGACAAATAATACAAATAATATGATAAACATAGATGGAGTAGTAAACAAGGATCTTCCTTCAGTTGATTTATTAAGAGTAATTTTATTGGCAAGTATATAAGTATGTCAAAGTATGTGCTTACTGATTTAATGCTTATGCTGACGTATCATTTCGTTATGCCACGTCAATAGATGCGTTACAGTTAACAGATTAAAACTTAAAAGAAAAAAAACTTATTCACATATATTACTTAATTATAAATAAAATTTTCTTTTAGAATTAAGTGTAAAAACAATACAACTTTTAAAACTTTAAAAGTTGTTATCCCAAATTGACATGACAGCTGACTGATTTAATATTTGTGCTAAAGTGTCGTCAATTATGCTACGTCACAGGTCCGTTAGAGTTTACGTATTAAGACTTAAAAAAAAAACTTATTCACTTATAACTTAATAATAAAGAAAAATTTTGTTATGATTTAAATGTTAAAACAACTAAATTTTTAAGATTAAAATGTTGTTATCCCAAAAAAAAAAAATTAGATTAGGAGCAGAAACTACAAAATAAAAAGGGACCATAAGCTCCACCTCTTCTACTCACTTTAAGCTCTAATTATCTACCCCTTATGCCAGATATTACCAAATCCAGTCTAGGGACTACACCAGTGTATTGTAGTGAATTCTTAACTACACTATACTCCTCAGGTAGTGAGTTTAATAAAATCACAGCTTTATTGGAATCTTCTAAGGCTTGATCAGTTACTTTAAGGATTTGAGTCATTCTAGTGAATTCATCAAGGTTATCATCTATAGACTTACTGGTGTCCATTTTGTAATTAAACAGATTTTCTTTTAATAAAAATAGATTAGGAGCAGAAACTACAAAATAAAAGGGATTCAAGTTTACCCTAGAGTTGAATGGTAGTGTCCATTCCATCCACCTTTCTTATAACCGAATCATCAAGATGAAGGAAGATCAAGTTGTACGCCTCTTCCATTTTCAGCCTCCACCTCATCTTCAATCTTGGGCCACTTTTCTGGATCTTGTTCCGGGGCCAATGCTACTTTATGATGTGATAGCAGTACCCTCATTTGTTTCTTCCAAGTGGTAAAATCCCTTTTACCATCGAAGATTCCAACTTCTAATTTGATTGTGGACATCTCGGCTTACCCATAATCTTGATCGTTTCCCGTTCTTAGTTTGCCTTTGTTTTTGTTCCCTGACGAAGGCCAAGCTTTAATACCACTGTTGGGTGTTTCCAATTCGTACACATCACTTAATTTCTTTGTAACCAACTCAGATAAACCAATTACATATACAACACAATTAACATGCACATCAAGAACACAAGGATTTTTTACTGTGGTTTGCCAGAAAGATTCAGACTACATCCACGTTGAACTCCAGGAACTTGGAGCTCACTGTACTATTATTAACAAGATTGTACAAGACTTATTTCTTCTTATTTTACACTATAATTTTCCCCAAAACATAGCACAAACAAGAAACCCTAGAATTCCAATGCAACCACCTTACGCCCTATACTCATTCACCAGTCTCCGATCACCCAACAAGAAAATCAAGACATACACACACTGATTTACAAGCAATATTTACTACTTTACTCTAGTTTCTTTTTGTTGCTATGAATAAGACAGAAGGGAGAAGATATGAATCGTAGCCGAGAGAGAATGAGAGAAATAGGTCTTGCATCTACTGTTTTTGTCAACCCTAAGCAATATATATGAAGAACAACATGAAAGCAACAGTGGAGATCTACCAACGTGTCTCAATCCAACGGTCATCATAATTACGGTTACAACATCATACGACATGTCGTACAGGAGGTGACATCAAAAACAGCACGCCAGTCAGCAAAAATGGCTTCACACTTTTACAAACTGTATTCACGATTAATAAAAAATATACAAATAATAATGGGTCAATAAAAAATTGATATTCCTGGACCACCCAAAACTTTTCCTCGCTAGTATTTTTTGAGAGGTTTTAATATTTTTTTTTAAAATAAATTCAAATATATTTTTAATCTTTTATTATTAATAATAAAATTTAATAAAATATCTAAAAATTAGCTCAATCATACCTTTAAAATTCTATGGGTTTCAATAAGATTAAGAATAAGAGAAAATGATCATTTTCGTCAAATAAGACGTATCAGTCATTTTCACTCATTTATTTGGGAAGTGCTACTTGAAATAATTGATTCGTCCGTCCTCTTGGCTGTGCACATCACATCACCGAATTTGGGATATACATGAATTGAAGATGATAATATTGAAGATTTTGAACCGTGTGAAATAAATGTTGCAAATATGATGTTGAGTAATGGAAGTTAGGATGCTTTCTGCTTAATACTATATCAATAATTATAAAATAAGTGAGATTTATATAATACTACATCATATAAATCTCATATTCAGTATTGAGTCCTGATTCGAGCAACAATCAGTTTTGCTTTCTTAACCATCAATGAGACACTATAAATATTGAGTCTCCACAAAAAGTCTTTATTATTGACATTATCTATAAGATGCGAAATTGGTTTTAGTGGTACCATGGTGAGACTTAGAAATCATTTGTGGACCATGATTTGAGTCTCATTCCCACATTATAGTAGTGAAACTATAATGTGATGTAGGGTTCTAAGCCCATTATCCCGCCACGTCCACGTGGATAAGTCTCCCTACGAGGCCAATTTTCCTCTTTGAGATATCAACAGAGGCGCCCCTAGTGTCTGGGAACTACGCTCATGAACAGTCTTGTATAATTTTATCCTCATAAGGTGTAACACCCCGAAATGTTTTTTACCCATACTTTAAATTATTAATTTGGCGTGTTAGAACTTTAGGACTGGATTTGTTAGTTTACAAAAGTTATATTTGAAAATGATAAAAAGGACAAGTTTAGCGAGACAATTGATAATTGCCTTATGGTATATAAAAAAAAGGGAAAAAAACCTAATCATTTTTCATTCTTTTACAAAACCCAGCAACCTTGAGAGAGAGAGAAAAGAGAGAAAAGAAGAAAAAAGAGAGAAAAAGAGAGAGACTTGCCCCGATCCATCCGATCCGGAGCCAATCTCGACCGGGTCTTTTAGGAAAAGTGTAGATTTCGACGAGAGGATTATTTTGGTGGTGGTTTCATCTCGGGAAACTCTCTATTTTCGTAGAAATCATGGTAAGAAATTTTTAATGGTTTTTCTTGATTTTCCATTGATCCGGAACTCCAATTGACAAACCGTCAGCGGTATTGGAACCGGGAAGAAGAGATGAAAATTCAACCGCCAGAAAATTTGGATTTCAGTCGACGCGTGGCACCCACACGCGTCTCAAGCAGTGGCGCGTGAGGCCCACGCGCGGCCAAGAAAGGAGGCGTGTGGCTCCCACGCGTCAGACAAAATGTCATCGCCGACTTCCCGAGTCTTCCTCCGTGATTTCCCGACCATTCCGAGTAGTATCAGACCTCCGAATCTTAATTTTTGAATAATTCTTTTGTCTTTATAGGTGATCGTGATACCGTAAGCGGGGACGATCCTGCTGCATAGTTCCTTTCTCTATAGTCAGCTCACCAAGTGCGTGGATAAGCTTGTAACATTGATGTTTTCAAAAGTATATAGTATGTATGTTTTCTTAAATGAATTTTCAAGTTAATGCATTAAATGATTTAGTTTTTTAGAAAAGTTTATATTTTTCTATAAAAGTATGGATCGAATATCGATTATATTGAAATCCTGTGTTTTGTGATATGAGAAACTTGCATGATTTGAGGTTTATGAGCATGTATTTTCGAAATGATTTTTATGTTAGGATGCACCCCGTATACTTATATGTGCCAGATTATTTATCGTGAGATGAGGTCTCATGTTGCCAGTTTTTGCTCCGGATGCCAATTATTGCCGTGGGGATGCCCCATGTTGCCAGCTTTACCGTATTGTCACTAGAGTGTGCATATAGATGAATGAACAACTTTATTATTACAGAGTATTCTTGAGCAGAATGAGTTTTATGAAAATGAGATTTATGATTTTAAGTAAATGTTTGAAATATCGATTTACCAGCTTATGTATTTATTTATATTATGAAAGACTTATTCGATCCACCTTGTTTCTTGTTTATCCACGGTACTAAGCTGTGATCCGTAGCACTAAGCGTGAGCTTACCCCTTTCTTTAACTTTTCAGGTTTAGCAGATTAGTATATCATTCATTTTTCATCTGCGGTTTCATCATCATTTCCTGCCAGTAGAGAAAGGTTTGTGCCAACAGTAGAGTGTATTCATTAAGTTTGGGATCATAGTTATAGATATGTCATTCTTGAGTATTATTATTATTTGGTTATAGACATTGAGCCTCTTTTTGATACAGAGAGTATTTACTTTTTAGCATGGATATTTCTTTTGAGTTGGATCATGAAGATCCTATTTTTTTATGATGATATTTTCAGTTTAGATTTTTCCTTTGTATTTGGAGGATTAGTCCATATTACATGGGAAACTCCGTCCGTTTCAAGTCTCTGTCTCACCCCTACCATACCTAAGGGGACAGATGTGACATTTATTGAAATCAGAGCCCTAGGTTCATACATTCTGTAGACATTTCTTTTTCTTAGTTAGTTATTCTATGTCTATTAGCGGTTGGCATCTTTCATGTGTTTTTAGAATGCCTCCACGTTCCAGAGTTCGAGGTGCAGGTCGAGTCCGTACTCGTAGGATATCAAATATTGGCCAACCTTCTAGGACACATCTAGTTAATGAGGAGGTTAATTCTTATATCGGGGAACCCTTTGAAGAGAACCTTATTCCTGTTGTAGGAGATTCGCTAGCCTCAGTTTTCAGAGATAGTACTCCAGTTCATCATCCTCCCAGCAATGATGTTCCTCCAACCCCTA